>SRHC01003414.1:98079-121776 GCA_004794325.1 Pomacea maculata | reverse complement strand
GGGGGGGGGGGGGGGGCCTCTAGAGGTCGCCAGTGAGGTCAGACTAGATTACGTGTTGGGTGACATGGCGGCTTAAATTACAACAGTTCACGCGGCCGGAGCCATAGATTTCATGTCACTATCGCGGTTTCCAGTAGCAGTTGCGTTTGAAGTGGCAGGCGACTTTTCCCTGATCTGATTGGAGTACTTTCCTCGTCATCGGCCTGTGCGACCTCTGACCCGTACCGGATAAATACAGTCGGCAACGATATAACTGCGCGTGCAACACAGCCACGCCCCTCCCTTACCCATTGAGAAATGGGGAGATCGTTGATCCCGTGTCCTCCTCATGATGAACTCTGCACGCTGACATGTCGGTGTTGTCGGCGATTGTTGAGATGTGTTGCAGGGGTCGGTTTGATGAACTGTGAATGAGGCTGTGAGAGGGAGGGACAGACATCCTAGCAGCTGTTGGTTGATGACGTTGGTCGCTTGACAAGTGACTAAGGTTGTATCGCGGAGAGTTAATCTGACAGAATAGGTAACTATGTAAATAAGAAGTGACGAGGGTTATCGTCGCGAGCTAATCTAACTGAAAAAGTAAATTATAAGTAACTAAGGCTATCTTTCATGCATCAATTGACGAATGGCGATCAGTCATACGAGAAAGAGCAATAACAGATATGTGATGCCCTTAACTTTTAATCGCAACAACGTTAATATACGTATTAAAACACGTAGTTACATTGTTTATAGACTACTAGTTAAACTTTCAGCTGAATTTGTGAACAAAAAGCTTTCTTATAAACTTCGTTTAACGCTCTTTGTTGGGACACAGGACAGAGCTCTTTAAAAACACCCGCAATGGTTCAAGAAAAATAAACCAGGGGCATCTGGAACCGCGAACCGCAAATATTGAGAAGACGATCAGAACGCCTGAGGGCTTAGATGACTGAAATGAGGCCCTGAACCTGATCGACTGCGACGTGGGCACCCTTTCCAGTCATGTCAAACAGGTGCTCCTGCAAAGGCTGAAAAAGTTCTAGGGCACCCGAAGGGGAAGAAGCAGTCCTGGGTCACGAAGGAGCTTCTCGACTTTTGATGCTGCAGGCGGACCGTGAAGACTGAAAGGAAGAGAGAAGCTATAAAGAAGCCAACGAATACAGGAAGTTCAACCGCGATATAAGAAACAGGATGAAGGCAGCCATAGAAAACTGGGTTGAAGATGCCATGAAATAAAGGAAGGGCAACAATATTAAGACCTTTCACTTGCATAACAATCCTGACAAACGAGGGACAGCAGATGCCATCTGTCATCGAAGATAGCACTTACGGAAGACATAAACTGATGGTTCGAATACTACTCAGATCTGTACAACTTCCCGCTGGCGAGGGACCTGAACATCTTGCAAGATAACCTGGTTGTGGAAGAAGACCCTGCAGACATACAGATCCTACTCGAGGAAGTTTAATGGACTAGCCGTAGCCTAGAGGGAAATCTCCAGTGGTAAGTAACGTCCAGCGGATTGTTCAGATGTGGAGGAGTAGAGACAGTGGAGGTACTCACCACCATGTGTCGGAAAATCTGGGCTACCAAGCGATGAGAATGTAGACAATAACTGGTCCTGTGTAGAATGGCACAACACCAGGAAGGCATAACTATGAGACTTTAAGCCTAACTATCCATCCAAGCAATGTTAGGTTAAAGGTGATCCAGAACCGATTCACATCGGCTATTATTATTATTGTGTATTTTTCTTTTTTAGTAAGCGGTTTGAGTCCACCTTTAATGGTGGGAAAAAGTATAAATAAACATATTACTATTATTAGGTTTATTTCTTGGCACTGTGACACACTCACACATTGACTAAATCTTTCTATACTTTTCTCTTTAGTGGTGATCACCACTCTGTTGACTTGGAATTCATTATCTTTCCTACACCTATTCAACCCAATGTGTTCCTTTTTTTAGTTTCACTCACAGGCACAGAGTAAACATTTTCCTGTCCTCCCCACTATTATTTTAACAGTACAGAGGGCCGGTAGGCCGGCGTTTGTTGTTAGTTTTTGGTGGGACCTGCTGGGGCATCGCGAAAGAGGATAGGCAGTGATGAGAAAAACGGTTTACTTTAGATACAGCATCTCTCAACTATGTGTCATCTCTGTAAGCTCTTGTCTCTACTACAAAATCACAACACGAACTTCCAGTTTGAAATATCTGACAGTGAGTCAACTTTGTAAGGATCAGTGTCACCTGTTAGCGCGATTTTCTCTATAATGGTTTTATTGCACCATGTGAAAACTGTTCGTCGTTTAACTTTGTTATTTATTAAACTGTTTCAATCATGCAGATTTTATAAATATTTGAAATATAGACTTTTAAAGTGGAGAAAGCCAATATCTCTCCTTATGAGATTCATCGGTGTGTCAACAAAAGTATCCTATAGATTATGGCCATTTTGATATTTATAACATCATCCGGCGATACAAAATTATTTGCTATGGATATTTTAGAATAGCAGAATGTGCTATAAAACAGAAACAAGAGAATACTATTTTGTAAGTTGAGCAGACCAGTTCTCGTAGAATGTTTATTCTACCAGATTCATTGTTAGTCTTTGCGTGCTGAAACTGCTAAACTTTATTTTTTCTAGACACCATATGGTGTGTTGTATTTCTTACATACTAAGACATGTGCGTTTGTGTGTGTGTGTGTGAGAGAGAGAGACTGCACTTAAGTAATCTTAATTTTATGTTGTTTAAAATAAGGTTGCTGGACGCAAACCTTCTTCAGTTGAGTCCATGGCCACATTTTTGGATTGTATGGCTTTTAATACCATGAGCACTTGGATTAGACCTAATGGTCAGCTCATGCGCAGTGTGTGTACGATGGGGTAAGTGGATGGGTGTGTATACCTGTGTAATAATAATATTTAGTTTTTGGGAGGCCATCTGGCCCATATCAACATCACCTACTGCTGGTTAGACACCGCATGTCAAAGCATGTCAACAGTGGGTAGCTGTACAAGATCAACATTTCATGTTAACTGTCAGTTCCTATTTGTTACAAAATGTTTCTAGATAGTAGTTTTGCGTTGAAGATCAACAGGGGAATCAGCTACAATGGCAATGCAATCGGCATACATCAAAAGTAAGATCCCAAGTGGATCTGCCAGGACGTCAATACCTCGTCCACCACATAATGTTAGGTCTGACCAAAGCTTGGATAGAACGAAAACAACAGAGGGCTTAACACACAACCTTGTTTGACACTAGATATACCATCAAAATAGTCAGTTATTCGAGATCCGACTTTAACAGCAGTTTTCTGTGTGTGTGTAAGACCACAAGCTGACTGGTGGGAATGATACAAACGTATATATTCATCTTATTCTTTCTTATATCTATTTATCTCTTTCATCCTACTTTGAAAGTCATTGACCCATCAAATAAACTGTTCCGGGTTTTTTGTTCTCTCTCTCATACTTAGTCAGAGAGAGGCATGTGATAGGTATCTTTGTAGAATAGTTTAACTGTTCAGGTTCCCAACAAAGGCGTTAGACCTCTGTCACTTCCTCAGTTCTGGGTGCAGTGCCTTGTTGTTTCTACGTCCAGAAAAGAAATTGAAGGGTCACCTACCCAGGAGACCGCCAGCGAGGATGCGCCTCGTCCGTAGCGATTACCTTAAAACAAAAGACAGGGGAGATAACACAATCAGCATGTTGTATGTAAAAGACAGCGCATTGGCTCATGGGAAATTAAGGGGATAATTGCTGTGGCGCTGCCCAGCAGGGCGAGGCAAGCAATGAAAGGTGACAGTAACGGCGCCGGCGCTCAACCATGCGCCCCGCAGCGCCGCCACGGTGAGCTCGTGCTTTGGTGCAGCATCGCCCTCTGTCCGCGGCTCTCCGCGGAGTACCTTACCCTGGTGGTACGTACAGTCGCGAAAAAGGTTGAGAATCTCTGCCCTGTCTACACGGAGGCACTCAGCCTGCATGCGCCCACAGAGAGAGGAAGGAGAGAGATCAGGTACTGGTCATCTACTGATCTACACCCAACATCGTTCCAAGTTATCGGTCTCGATCTAGTCTCGGCAAATGCGCACGTGTGTGTGTTAGCTTCAGCAAAAGCAGAAACCATACTTTAGTGACTGAAATGTCTACTGCCTTCCACACTTGATAAATTCGAGATACGAACGACTTTCGACTTCAAAGTTGTTCGTCGACTGGAACAATTTATTACTGCACTAAATCGGAAAAGGTAGGCTTCTGACAAGACTGTGGATGTCAGCAAGGTATGAGGAGGGGCGGGGGATCCACTGAGTGCAGCTGTTGAAGGCTCAATCTAGCCGGCTGTCTTCAGCAAACCGAGCGTTTGTTGTTCCCTTGGCGGCAAGAGGAAAGGATCCATCAGGACCTGCTGTGCTGCCATCAGAAAAATGAGCATACGCTGGATTGTTTCTTTCATCTGACTGATAACGCACGGCAGGGGCTGAAACTCTCCAGGGCCACGCATGCGGCAGAGTGACGGGTCTTGTCAGAGGGCGCCACATCAAACAGATAGCTGTAGCGCGAGGCGCGACCCCTGGCGGCCACCACTCGCACCGTACAGGCCTGCCATCGAGGGGAGATAAGAACGATTAGGGTTGACAGGTCGACAAGGGAGTGAATGAGTGGGAGTGTTAGAGGCTTGTGCCTGGCGCTTATCAGCTATCTGTTCCGGTACGTCCAACAAGGCTGCTGTCGGTTCTGGTGTCGGACACATGCCCTGCCCTTCCGACTACTAGAGAGTCGGCCTGTTGCTCCACCAGCCGCACTCCACGGCTTACAGTGACAGAACCGGAGCCAAGAAGCTGCTGGCTCGACACCCATTGAGCACCAACTGGTAGCTGAAGCAGAACGGAAGCTTCTTTGAAAAAGAAATGTTGATTAACTGTCATCTCGTTTATATATATATAAACTGGTGTGATGTAATGGCCATTAGCCTGTGTGGTTAGCATTACTGCTCCACAAGCTCCGTCTGCTTGTAGTCGACGTCGTTGTAACCGTGGACAGCGGCTTTGTTAGCAGCCAGTCAGAATTCAATTCTCTCATTTCTGGTTTTCGCCCTTTGCGCTCAGGTCCTGATGCTAAGTGTTGGTGTGGAGTGTGTACAAGCGCTGCAGCTATCTTTCAAATAAATCAATGAAACAAAGCGAAAAATAAAATGTCAGAAGCACGGAGAGGACTAAAGAAGCTGGAACATTTACGGACACATTTGAGAGTAATTAGTGAAGTTTAAAGTAATGCAGTAAAAAAGAGGAAGAGCCTGCGAGCATTTATTGTGCTTTGAGAAAAAGCCTATACCTATATAAACATTTAATTCAGGAATTAGATTCCCGGGCTTGGTTATGTTTGCTAATGTTGTCATTGTTGGTGCTGTAATTGTATCGATATAAAATATGCGGTATATTAATATTTTATAGCGAGAACAGTTTGTACATAATTTAAAAGATATTCTCAATGATTATTGAAACAAATATAAGACTGACGCAAAGTGTGGCTTTCACAGACAACCTTGCTGTAGTAGGAATATGACAACATATATATAACTAAAGCCCTTGTCTAAATCAACACGTAGTCATGCAAGTATCGACTTTATTAAATCGGAAAAATAGTTCTTATGTATTTTCGAGAAAGCAACTACACTAATTATAGTCGCCAGAAATGAATACCTTAATTTTCTTTCGATTGTTTTTTTTTTCCTGATCGCTCCTATTTCAACTTGCTCGTTGAAGTCTCTGCTGTCGTGGCCACAGTGTTTAGCTCTTACATTAACATCTGGCTATACACAAACCTTGACGGATCAGTAAAGCTCGAGTGCCTGGCGTCTGAGACAAATCAGTGTTGTAGCCTTCTAAACGAGAGAAAGTCTACAACAATTATTTTTTTTATTTCTATTTCTATCAGTTTTTCGGAAACTATTAATGGATGTAGAAAAATAAGAATAATAAAACTTTTCAGTCTAACTGGAAGTTTGCACATCCCAAATCGCAAATCTTGCTACTGTAAGTATACAGAATATAGAAAGGGGAAATCTCGTGCTACTAGGGTCTGCTGCAATCAAGAGGTTGTAATAGTCCAGAGGTAACCGTCCGTGACATCTACCAGTCACCTGAAATTAAGCAAAACCTTTTGTTCCTCTGCTTCTTGATGGCATCTCCATACTGATGGCTCGTTTGATTTCTTAGTCATATCCTCGATGCCAAAAACTGATTTCTTGCTGCGTGCGGCTGTGGAGGCTGAGCGCTGGTGCCACCTAGCGGATCAATAGCCGTGTGCTGGGGGAGGGCGTGCCAGACGCTGGGGCTGCTGGTGGGAGTCGTGCAGCGTCCGTCGCTGACGTACGGAGCGGGCTTTGCATGACGGACGTCACTGATGCCGTCACACGAGCGCCGCCTGGTGGAGGATGGACGAGCGGTAGTCAGGTGAAGCCTGCATCTATCACGCAAAGCACCAGACTGGATGTTTAAATGAAGAAGTTAGGCGGATGGAACCGTGGAAGACTGACATCCCCCGCCTCCATCTCTCTCTCTCGTATGTTAGAGTTGATGTTTCAGAAATTAATTGTCACAGAAACAGTTTAGCATAATATGGGGGGGTGCCCGCCATTGTCCATTTTGCCCGATTGCTTTGGAGAATAAAGTACATGTCTTAATTTTCTGTTCTTTATTCTGACGAGAGAGAGTTATGGAAAAGAACTCAGTGATAATCAATATGACCTCAAGAGATTGTCCTGCAGTACAAAAAAAGGAAATTATGTAGGTTTTTTATCTTTTAATTCTGAACAACAGGTTCTCCTTAACTGGTTAATATATCTTGCTGGCAAGCTGCCACGAAGAGCTTTTAAGATGTGTGTGTATGTATGTGTCATGGTTTTGTAGATGTTTTTAACATGTAACAATATTTCATATATGTGCTTGAGGTTTATTGTGATAGTGTATGACTAGGGGTCTCGTGATTTTGGGTGGCTGTATTCCTGGATATGTGGTGTGATGTGTACGTGATGTTTGTAGAGCTCTTTGTACACGTGTTTACAGAAGTTGATTTTAACTGATATTGTTTATAACTGATTTATATTTACAGCAGTTCTGTGATGTGTGATTACTTTGACATGCTCACGCATTTCCTGATGTTATGCTCTTGAGGCAAAAAAGAATAAATCAATTAATCTATCTCTCTCTCTCTCACGCAACGCACGCACACACACACTAAATGATGGTGAATGGAATGAATGTGTAAGACGCATTTGATGAGTGTGTGCTCGTGTGACTTCATGTAAGCGAGCTGTTGGTCTGATGAGGCGCTGTATCAATAAAAATTCATCATGATTATTGTCACACACACACATCGCCTTTCTGTCACCGCCCGCTTTTAGGAATATTTATTACTTTGTAGCAGACAGACAATTTGGAATTAACGTTCTTTAAAATCTTAATTATGTAAGGGATTGCATGCTGAATATTTAATACGATACATTTTAATATTTGTATATTTATATGGATATGCGTGCACACAGGCGCGCTTACCTTCATCAACTTGCTCCTGACTTCCACCTTTATGACCGTTGTCCAACAACAACCGCCTTTACTTCAAACGCCTCCATCTTGTCTACAACTGAAGATCAACTGTCTCCACTTTCCTTCGTCTGCGGGTGCTCGTCAGGATGTTTGTAATTCGTCTTACGCATGTGAGAGCAACTGTGTGTGTATGAATTATTAAACCACTCAGTTTATAGTCTCAGGTATTTAAAAATGAAAAAAGTTCTTGCAAACCTGGATTAAGATAAAAAGAAAGTTTCCAAAGGAAAAAAGAATCTATCTGTCAGCTCGTCCTTTCCGCCAGGTGAGCGTCTGGGCGTAAAGGACGCTAGAATTCACGCCCCTTCTCCTCCAAAAGTAAAAAGAGAAAACAGAACAGAAGTATATTACTCAAGCCACCTCCTATCTATCCCTCAATCAAAAGATGTCCAGAGAAGTCATCATAGCTACATAGATAATAGTCTGCAACAAAATATTGTAAAGAAAAAGGTGATTTCAAATTATATTTTGTACCATCAATGACATTTCTGCGATATGCACCGCAAACACAGCAGAAATACAGAGGTTCTTTTAAAAAATATGTGCTCCACCCTCTAACATCTTAGTTCATGATAGCTTCATGTAGACACGACAAAGTTTGTAAACATTGGCACCAAATCGTTGGTGTGGAACATTGAACTACTGCGAACCAGTCACGTAGAAGCAGTCTGGTTTCCCTGGTATCGGAAGAGTAGAACTGTGATTTCCACGTGTCCAACGGCTAATTCGACATCTTGGAAATCAGTATTTCACTTGCCCAGCAAGAGTGGTGTGTCGGATGTTTCCATAGAATGTAACCAGAAGTCGTTGTCTCTAACGACGTAGTCTATAGTCTATAGTCTATAGTCTATAGTAGACGGCTTCGCGGAGCACAGGGGCCCAGACACGGCCTAATTGTTCCTCGTGGCCCCTTAACTCTGACTCTCACCGGCACGAGTCGTGTTGTGAGGACATGAGCGTCCACGATTTATGATGATAGTACGCGGGACAATTTTATGCCGAGACAATCCGCATGTTTTATGGCAAACGTTGCTCAAGATTCATGAGGGTCATTACTACAGGCATTTACACCAGTTGAAGTACTTCATATTACTGCAGATTTCACGTCAGTGTAAACTTTACACTCGTAAAAGATAATTTTCTGCTGGGCGAATATTGATGCACTTTGTTCTCTCCATCTTCTCCTTGATTTTGGGTTTGGTATCATCTCTCTTACTAGGGTGGTCTAGGAAATTGTTGGTCAGTGACTTAAAAAAATATTATATCCATCAACATGTTTGCACTTACTTTGCCCTGTGGTTTCATTTTCATACCAGCAGTGATGCAAATTATTAATGAAATTAAAACAGATGTTTCAGAGCAAAATTTTTTCAAATCACACTTAATCACCTTCCCGCATACGAAAGGAGTGTTTGGTTACAATCAAATAATGTCACACACACACACACAGCCTGCCCTCGTCAAACAACAGGTGACAACCACATGGACATGACAGTTTCAGGTTTTCTTCGTGTTCTTCTAAGGCATTTTTCGTACTTCTCTTTGATGCGCTGAGCCGATTGCAGGATTTTTGGGCGGTATACTACAACTGATGCTTCTGTCTTCTCCTAGTATCCCTTGAGAACTGCTTAAATAATATTGTCAACACTTGCGTTTTGATCGTTGACAATTTTAAAGTCTCTTTTTCAGACACCCTGTATTTAAGCCATGGCGCCTTTATTAAATTTCTCGAAATGTTTTTGTTTTAGCAATATTTTTTCGTTTGCTTTAGGTTTTGTCTTAAAGTAATTTTTGGTCCCAAATGCTGTTATTTCACGCTCGATGACAAAGTAATAATAAAAAAAATAATCGATCTAATAGCTCATATGCACACCCATGGCACTTTCAGTGCACTGTGTATTATTTTGTAATTAACAAGCTAATCTATATTCTTAAAGCAAATTTTAATAGTATATTACAGATTTTTTGTCATCATTTCACAAGTAAATCAGTTACCACACAAAGAAGCAAGAAGACATGTTATCGGTCACGCAGCACAAATCTGCATCACAACGAGTTCAGAGACAAGTACAGTGTTTAACACCGAGTGGATCAGACAGACAGACAAGCAAGACTGGAGACGAGAGAAGGCTGGGAGAGGGGGAGGGACATGACATACAGTAAATATCATTTGTAAACAAGTTCAGTTTTAATACAAAAGAGGACAGTTATACTTGGGCTGAGAAAATCATTCAAAGGACAGCAGAATTGCTGGCAAGAATGAACATATTTTGAAGTGCCATTTGATATAAAGATCCACAGCCGCATTGTATGATTTGGCTACTGGACAATCTGGTTATAAAATTACACTTCATACTCTATGTCAACCTGCAGTAAAAACACAACTTCTTGAAAAAGAAACATCTTGTTTAATGCTACCGTGTGGACGAGCAGACATCAGTTGTAACTGTGACATCGTAATACCTGTCGGGGTAATAATCAGACATAAAAGGAAAATAATGGCTTCCACGTGGCAGCCGTCAAATTTTTCGCTTCGCTATTCCTCTGTAATTACACAGCATCATATGCAAGAGAAAGGGTGCTCACACATGTCAACGATGCTAATTGGTCGTTTCTTTCTTTCTCGCAGTCTCAAAGGAAACAGAAATACAGATAAATAGTTCTCACAATTAAACCTTTCAACAAGCAGAGTTCTAGACAATCCGAAAGTAAATGCTTATTTCTTATCTCTCTTCGCTTATAGGCGTGTCCATTATCAAAGAATATATTCACATCGCTCGGTGTCGTAAAAATGTCTCGATGATGATGAGATAAAAGAACTAAAATTGAGCACAGACACCCCTTGCAACATGAGGGTCATTAGTTGCTGATGACGACATGATAAAGTTTTATGGATGCTGTGTCTGCCTGCACTAATGAAGTAATGAACAGACTTCTTGTCGCTGCTATCCATGCTGTACATAGTTACCTGCCGACTGACCGCTAGCGGCGTGTGTGTCTGTGCCATCGAGTGTATCATCGCTGTATCCCATAAGTTCAAAGTGGGTCCAAGTCTATCAAAATCAAGGTGTAAACACAGCCCATGGGCTCAGATCTCGTGTCCAGACATTGTAAGTGAGACCTGTATTGAACTAAAGATTGGTTCGTAACCAAACTGACTTCATCTTTCTTCATAGCCGCTTCAAATCAAACATCAGCAATGCTAAGACCAGGACATATCCCGGCGCTGACATAGGCAGCGACTGTGACTTTGTCTTAACGAACCTTAAGATGAAGCTGAAGATGCATCGCCGCGTAAACATCACCCAACCTCACTGCAAGCCCCCAGCTTTGCGGAAATCTTCACGGTCAAAGCTGGAGGTAAATACATCACACTGAACTTGGTGGGCCGATTGCGATGTAGACACTCTTGCTGAAAACATCAAAGAGGTGCTACTTTCAACAGCCCGGAAGTCAAAGGGCGTCAACGAAGAAGAAACAACTGAAGGACTGAATATTGCAAAGACTTGTACAACTTTAGCGAAAGACAGAGGTTAATATTTTTCAAAACAACCAGACTAAAGTCGGTGAACTTGCAGACCTGCCAGTTCTACGGGAAGAAATCAGAAGGGCGGAAAGGGAAGTCACCTGGTGTTTACAACTGTAACTGCTAGCAGAAAGAACAGGCTGGTTTCACACCAGGTGGCAGCACAGCACACCTTCAGCTCTCGCATCCTAGCAAAGAGCCAAAGCCCCTCGTGCCAGACTCTGTAAAAACCTTTTAAAAGTCGATCAAGTTGAGATAAGAAGTCTCGCTGATGTTAAAGAGTGCGGTGGAGGTAGAAAAATGAGGAAGGGATATGAAGTAGCATCACTCAGCAATAGCACGTAGAAACCAAACAATCAGCAATTAAACATTTTGAGACCGTTGTTTTGAGAAAATGTTACTGTAATAATTATTATTTTTTTTTGTATGTTTTAATTGCCTCAGTAAATAACTCTTTGTTTTAGTTGCTACCCGTAATGTCGACACATTAGGTTTTGCAGTAATCGACATTCAACAGTTTTCAACTTCTTTGAATCTGTGTTAATAATATTTTGAAAACTTGGATGTAAATAACATACCTCAGCGTTAAAAATGGAAACTCAATTGTAAATCGCCATATTTTATAGTTATACATTATAATTCCAGTGAGCTGTAAGTATTTCATCTGGTTTAGTGTCCGACATGAAAGTCTGACCCTAGAATGATTAAAGGTATAGTACATTCTCTTAGTAAACACAACATCCTATAAAACATTTATCTTTTATTACATGAACAGACACGAAAATAGATGAGATTTAAACGGATTCTACTCTTGACGAGATTCTAAACAGTTTTAGTTTGCCTTTACAATCCCTTTAAGAAGTTTGCCACAAACGATCAAAAATTTCCTGAACCTCAATGACAAGCACTGGTAGCACTGGCGGTAGGACACCGAGGGTGTTCGGATGCATAATTTGATCTTGAGTAGTATCCTTGAGGCTGAGGAGGTGCTCTCGGTTAAATCCAAATTCGCAGATCAGTTCAACATAATCGCATTTGTCGACACGAAAAATCTCTACCTCCTCACGACACTCCTCAGTCCTAAACATAATCACTGCCACCATCTCCAACCATCGGTTTGGTACACCACCGTTAACCACGGTCAGGCGCCGTGTTAGCGCTAATTTAACCTTATTAATTAATATGTCGTGTTGTCCGCCAACCGACGGGAAGTCACGTGAATGGTATCGGTTTAGAACTTTAGACTGTGTATATAACAACAGCCCCTTGTTGACTGGGTGAAGGCACAAGGCCAACACTCAGCGCCATGAGTGATAGACCACGCTCCATAGCTCGCTGCCGACATTTATCTACTTGTCACTTCAAAGACATCTACAGAGTGATGGCAACCGGTAGGCACTCACGCCCCTTCTGTCGCTCCTGCTTTATGTGACACGTGACACTGTGCCAGGGCTTTTCGTCGACCCGCACAGCTCCCTGGTGCTGCTTTGCGCACACGACATGATTTCATTGGGAAAAAAAAAAGAAAGAAAAGAAAATATCAAACAAAAACTCTATCAGTATGGGGAGCTAATTTTTATGAGTTCATTCTGTAATTATAGACTCTATAGCTATACAAGTCATTCATAATTATATAATGCGTTGTATAGCTTGATAATTTCTTCCAAGATTCGACATACCAATGAAAAGCTAGAACAATGTCATGCAGCAATTTGTTTGGGTTTGTGGGTCATAGTGTTACAGCAGAAAGATTTAAAGATATTTTAAGGAGGAGGATGCTGCAGACCCAGGTGCTTATGTCATCGTGGGTCTTTAAATCCCCGGTACCTATCTCTCCGTTACACAGAATCCACGCAGTCGTTGAATTTCAAACACGCACAAGCAGCAGACAGGACAGATTAAAAAGAAAAAAGTAAAGACTAGCAGCGGCTCAGTGGCTCAAGGCGACGCCTAAACCCAACAGCACGCGCCGACACACACGTGACCATGAAACCTTGAATCACCTCTGTGAACCCTCTCTTAGGTCACCCACTGTTCATACACAGTGCTTACATACTGTTACACTGTTACAGCGTTACTTGCGTTTTCTCTACAGACATGACATTGGCCCCGAGGAGCTGGCAGTCCCAACGGGTTGTTGTCACTGACTGGCCCTTTGCGTCAAAGTACCCCAACACGAAACTTTGCCCTCCCGGCTCGTCTCCATGGAGTTGAAAGAAATATCGACCTCCACCTGTAAAAACTCCCAAGGAAGTGATGCTGGGTTGCAGCGCAAAGAAGTGCCGAGCCTGGGTTGGTTACTTTGGAGGAAAAGTGTTTCCACATAGAGATGATGACGCACTAAGAGGTGGAGGAAACCAGAGAAACCCCCGACGGCCGGCCCTGCTGACAGGTGTCACATCCAGAAGGTATCCCGAGACGACTTCTGAACCGAGAGCCTCTCAGGGGCGAAAGGCGAGTGTTTGAAGCAGTACATTACTCGGCGGCCCTAAGTGATGAGCATTGTTGTTGTTGAGTTTGGGAGGGAAAAGCGCCCTAGTCTACACTAACCAGGGATGACATTGGTCAATCACATAACAAGCATCCTTCAACTAGTCACAAAACTAGCCAGTGCTACCAGAAAGAAAGACCACACTCCACCTGAGCAGGTTTGGGAAGGGATGGGGTGGGACTTTCTCCCTCATTCAGGGGTAGGTTCGGCCGAACAAATGACAGGTAATCTCGGTTGTTTTTGCTCTGGTTTGTCTTTTGCCCTGCTGTTATTATGGAGCAAAGGGCGGCTGGCTCCCCGAGGTCCCAAAGTGACATAACACCATAGGGCTGTCTGCTGTAACAAACTATTGGTTACACCCTTGTCTTGTGATGCACCGCCACCCCGTCTGCTTCATCAACGCTGACGTTTCGCTTGACTGGTCTCCAGTTCCTTGGGACTGTCTAACAGCTTGTGCACGCCTAGTCAATTAATTGTGGGAGATTTTCATGCCCTACAAGACGAATACAATGTTTGAAGAATTCTAGAAACAGCGACTAATTCCTATTCACGCAAGCACTCTCTCGTACCAAATATTTTGGCCAGCGATACTAACCATCAGTCACTCAAGCGCAACCGCTAGAAAGGTCTAGAACTAACTGAGCCAGATATGTCTGAAGGTTTTGCAGTTAAAATCAGAGAGAGAGCATTTTTAGTCCGCCACAAGCTGTTGTTGGGAATCGGAATCTGTAAATCCTGTACTCCAACACTCGCTTTGCTCTGTACTCTGTACTCTGTAGTCTATCACAGATATCACGGGATCACCTGACGCAAAGATTGCCGTGCATTCTGCTTCATAAAAAATTGTTATTTGAGTTTTTTGGCTGTGTGTGCGTGAATTCCAGAGAGCACTTGTAAACTCTACAGCAAAATTACGGTTTACGAAATCCTGAACAGCTTCAATTTGCATTTACGGTCCCTTTAATATTTTTCTGAGCGAGTTCGAGGTAAGATGCAGGTGTCGACAGATATCAGCACTGGTTTGACTGAAGGTTTTTGATATACACCTACCTCAGCGTGTAGCCGTGTACAGCTTGTGATCGCGTTGTCGTCTCTGTCAAGAGGATGGTCCAAGTATTGCTGTACGCATACAGATTATGGTCTTCATTTCCCAACATTGGAAAAGTCACTTTTTGGAGGGAAAAACGCTTAGATTAAAAAAAAACAAACTGTTGGCTACTAATCTGTCGATATATTCGATGTCCATTTTCTTTAATCTTCGGTATCTCTGCCATTTACTTCTCGACCTCCCACGGAGTCCACTACCATCAAACTTCCTGCAGCCGGCCACTTGGTGACATCAGCTGTCACATCTCCGCCCCTGCGACAGCTGACGCCGCGAGCAGCACCACACCTTGCCTCGCCACTCGTTAGCGACATGACACCACGATTGTCCACCCTGTCTCTCAAAAGTCGCACAGCTGATTTATGTGCCAAAAGTTAAAAGGTTGCAGACATTTTTCCTTGACAGCACGGGGATTGCATCACACTTGCATCATAATATTATAGTCAATTACAGTAATATCATAATATTACAATATTGAAAAGTTTTACAGAGCGTGACAAGTCAATGACGCGTGTCCATCTCCAGTAAAGAGCAGAGAAAGTAGAAGCTAATACAATCTGTCAGTCTGCTGCTTTGCTTTGAAGCCGACACTCGTTTCTCGGATTAGTTGTTCATTAGGTAGAAGTTTACGGTGGAGTAATCAACTGTCATTATGTTCATCCAGGGCGTGTCTACGAGTTGACTCCTCGACCACAGCAGCTGGACCTTTGGACGGTATGCACCTTTATCACTGACAGGTGGCGACACAGTCTCTGGTTACGTGATGAATGTGACTGTCCGTTTACGTGCCTGCCTGTAACGATTGGTTTTTACAGAGGCTTATTTTTTTCTTTCTCTCTCTCTAGCCATACAGAATTGAATTGTGTAAATATAGAATGCCTTATATACATTATTTACTTATATAATGAATTGTATGGCTATTGAATAAATTCTTTAAGTTTAAAAGTCATTGTATAGCTATAGAGAAAAAAATTAGAAAAAAGTCCCCTCCTGGCGCCCCATATGCGTCAGTCACACTGGCGCACACACTTGCTACAATGATGTAGGGCGGCTAGTCACAGCCGCGCGGCGGTCACCGGCAGGTCAGGCGGGGTCACATACGTCATCAAAGCGCTGACGGCGACGGGCGACACCTCGCTCAGACACCTACTATTTACTTCGTAACAGAAAGCTTTGTGAGCTGCAGCCATCCATCCCCCAACTGCTCGATACAGTTCATACAACCAATCAACCAACAAAATATTGGATGACTTAACTTTTCTAACGTCCCTCCAGAGACCCTTTGATCCTCTTTAGTCTCTTGATCTTTCCTCGTTCATATATCACCGACTCCTGCAATTTCTAGTACCCACGAAGTTACGGTTACGCAAGGTTAGGATTATTTTTCACAAAACTGTTACTAGAGTGTCACGGAGATATTGAGAAGCAGTTCACTCAGCAGCACCTACACTCTACTGCGCCACAACAAATGTTGCCTTGTGTTGGAGTCTACACAATGAAAAGCAGCTGATATAAGATTATATAATAGATTATATCGACATAATGCATCCCAGGGAGAGATGCCTTGTGTCTAGCACCTCACATTTGGGTGTTCACAGTTCCTTTACACCGATCAAACGAGAAGCAATGTTGTAGTCTCTGTTATAGTTTATGCAGAAGATTGATAATTTGATGTCTAACTGGTAAAATTTCCAGCCATTAAGTTATCAGTCTCTGACAAACGAAACGAGATGGGCAGGGAACTCAGATATGTCAGTCTTCCAGGGTGGACACCGGTCTGTCACCAGCAATGGGTGGAGACTGCAGTCTGCTGGAGGTCGCTGCGAGCCTGTGTTATCTGGCTGCTAAGCCGCCAATCCTCGGCCTTAGGTAAGGGTTTCAAAACCAAAAGTGAAATACAACCTTGGCGGTCGTAACGTTGCCAAGATAACGGGTAAATCTGTATTTATTGCCGGCATCATAAAGTGTTTTTGCGCAGCACGTAAACAGCTTGCAAGCAGCCACGTACAGTTTAGCGGATAAAGAGTGATTTACAGCTTCGTTCAACTTTCTCATATCTAATATGTCAGACTCAAATTTATGTGTGTCTTGCATATTGCAGCTGCCAAGATGCTGTGAAGAGAGCCACAGGCCAAGCAGTGTTCTGTCATCAAGCGTAGTTTTACAGTCCCCACAAATTGCAGACAAGGGACTTAAGTGGAAGGGACAGGGAGGAAAAGCGAGGGTGAGGGTGGGTAAGGCCACAAGTAAAGGTGTTCACAAGTAATAAATGTGCGCCGAGTAAACACTGTGCCGCGGCAAGGCCGGAGGGCAAGGGAAATGGGGGAGGGGAGTAAAATGTCCTTCCTGTCACTGGACTAAACAAAGCAAATTAATATTTAAACACTGTGCCACAATTTGTGACGATTTAGTAATAAAACTGTTATTCAAATTAAACTGAATTGTTGCTAAGACTCATCCTTATTTGGGTTAGCTCAATGAAAAGGTGAGCAATAACACACATACACACCAGATCACAATCCATACAAACACACGGCATCTCAGATACAGAGAAACTGAGAAGAACACAAACGGAAAAGTAGGAAAAAGTCGTTTTTTAATTATTAGAGGTTCAAGTAGCTGCAAATCCTTTTCACGTGTTGTGACTACAACTCTTCAGCAACAAAATATTTCCCTCTCTTGGCGCTGTGGCTAACGCAGCTCTCACCACGACAGTGAGAATAAGATGTCATGGGTTGATATATTGGCTCCCATACCTTTCTCTGGATGTGACACCCCTTTACAGGGCTAATCGTTAGTGGGTTTTTTTTTTTTCGGATTCTCCGGTTTCCTCCACCCTCTCTCTCTATATATATGTATGATGCATACCTAAAAAAATGTGATCATGCTCCAGTGTGTGTATCGCCTTGAGCCTAGCTGGTGCTGGGGAAGTGCGCTATATAAATTATGTAAAATTATTACTGAAGTATCAATTTAAAATAATTTCCCATTTTATAAATAAAGTCAACGCAAGTTTCTTTCTTTTAGGATATACAAAAATTGTCATTCATGGATTATAATACTGAGTGTAACAATTTCTCGCATAGTGTATAGCGTTTTGTTTAGTATTGTCCAACAAATGCTAGATGCTGAATAAGTGAATGTAGTTGTCGTAACACCACAATGATTAGGTCGCCTACGGATTCAATCAACTGTAGAATGAAAGGAAACTGCACATGGTGAGCTGAAACACTGGAATCTGCTGTTACAAGATTGAAAATTGCGTGATTCATTAGACGATTATAAACAATATAATTTAATGAAACAGGTATACTTCGGTAAGACATGCACGATCCGCGTGCTTACATTCTGCTGATGCCATTCAGTCTCACTGCGGACACAATACACTCTGAAAAGGGGGCGGGTGGTGGGAAAGGGGAAGACTCTCCCCTATCCCCATCTGCCAATAATAATAATAAAAAATCAAACAGGACCAGTAAATCTTGATAGATTCGCTATGCGAAGTTGTAAATTCAAGTTACCTCCCTTGTTCTAAGGTGTTGAACAGGTGCTGCACCCAACAACAAGGAATGGCTGGCTGTCTCACATTTTACGAGATCTTTACGCGACATTCTCATCGTCATCATTATCGCAGAGATACCCGTTCAGAGGTTAGAGCGGGTGATGCTCATACAAACAAGCACTGTCTGCTCTCCCTGATGTCTACGACAGGAAACGTGTTGGTGTAGCGCGAGCTGAACTGCCTGTGTGCTTGTCTGACTGTTTGTGTATGCGTGTGTGCATACGTGCATGCAACCAGTTATTGTTCACAACTGTTCTATATATAGCCATAGGCAGCCAGATGTACTCGCGGTAGCTCTCTTCCTCTCTGTTTTGTGGAATAGCTTTCCCTCATACTTCCAGCAAACAGAATCCAGTCTACACTAACTCAAAGCAGGACTCACATCTGTTAAAAACTGTTGATCGCTTATAGAAGCCACCCACAAAACGTAAACACCTATTAATCGTCATGAATTATCGTCTACACGTTCAATAGTTTATTCTTTGATGCTCCTTTGAGAAGCATAGGGCCGCAACAACACCTCGCCAGCGGACCCGGTTATGGGTAGTCCCCCTTAGTTGGGTCCATGAGGTCCGATGTGCTTTGCCTCGCTCTCTACTGTTCTTTTCCACATTCACGTTCATTATTCATTACTAAAAAAAATTCCCTGCTAAATGATTCACCAACCCCCATCTTTGAAATAATTTGATTTTCCATCTTCTTTTAATGTAGTGCTATTGTTTTACAGTAATCTAATTTCAGTTTTCTCCCCTCGAAGTCTAGATGTAAAAAAAGCATAACCTTTGCTTATTCTGTTGCCCTTGTAAATAAAGATTTGTCATTTGTGGGGCAGTAGTCAGTACAGGTAGTTCTCTGCTTACGACCAGGTACCGTTCTGAATAAATAATAATAAAAATAAATGCAACATTTGTAAAGCGCATACTCACACTCCTAAGAAGCATGGTCTTAGCACCTAAGAACAAGAACGCAACGTGGACAACATACGAGGGACTGGAAAACAAATAACATATGAGCTATACACAAAAAAAACCCAACAGAGCTAACATAGAGTAAAATCAAATACAGAAAACACAAACAGGAACCAAATAACAAAAAGAGCTGAGAGTAACATGATATTGCAAAATGAAGGATGTGAAAAAGGACTAGCATTATGGGAAAGGTTATTAGGAGTAATGTTTACCGAAGCGGTGCATTTTCAGTTTTTAAGGGATTAAATAGTGTGTAGGTGGCGTATGTGAAGAGGGAGGGAATTCCATTGTTTTGCTCCACAAAACTAAAAATCATGTGGCCATATGTTGTTTTCTTGACAGGAAGAGTAAGGAGACGATCATCAGACGAGGAGCGGAGTTGTCTAGCTGGGAAGAGAAATTCACGTCGGTACACCAGTCACAACATTGCCAGCCGTCAACACCAATCACACCGACAGTTCGGGTTATTTGGATGTTGAAAGTCTCCATTTCTCGGGCTAAAGTAGCAGGTTTTCAGAACCACGAGAAACGCAGACTGTCAGCGTCCGAATAATCTCAGCTGTCGCTCCTCTCTCTTTCTGATTGATGTTGACGGCTGGCAATGCTGTCAGTGGTGTACCAACGTGACGTAGTACGCTGTTAGCGGCGAAGGTACGAATCGTAGCGGATAATTAATTAACAGATCGGTTTTGGAGTTGTGTCTAAATTCTTTCATGTTAGAGCTCCTAACCTGATGGCAGAGGCGTTTTAGAGGACATTCTACAGAAATGACTGTAACCGAAGTGTAACTTTTATCGTTAAAATGAGAATTACGGCTTTAATATGTTTTAATGTATGTTTGTGAAATAGATTGTGGAAAAAAGTTCATTTTGTTGGATTATTTTCTGATATATTTATTTCTCATATTTTTGTTGTTCTCCATCGTGTCTATCCACCACCAGTTGGTGCAACTTACCTCGTAGTGGTGTGGTGGCTTGCGCGTCTTGTCGATCCACAGAACGATGTCAGTGGAAGCCTGGTGCCCCTGGCAGGTCTCACCAAGCCGAACAGGTCTGTCAGGGGAGAGGCCAGACCCTGGCCCTCCAGGTTGGGGGTTTAGCTTTAGGCTAACAACCCACTCATGTAAGTTAAAAAAAAAACAAACCACCAAACAACTGTTACAGAAACCGCAACAGTACCACAACAAGGGCCTGGTCGGGACGTTTTTAGTTTTTGGTCCTCTGGCGAGGTGTTGTTGCGGCCCTCTGATCCTCGACGAGTAACAGGGACTTCCACTATAAAGCTTGTGTTTGAATTTGATTTTCCTATTTGTTGACTGCTGCTTCACAAAATTTAAAGAAATGGAAGTCTTGCTGCTCGGCACTGTTTGTGTTGTGTAAGTAGCATTGTGTGCTTGCACTAACTACAAGACTGCCAGTACGGAGTCCTTGCACCATCTGAACTGTTCACGTCCTACCATCAGTGCGTGTGCATGCCTGTGTACGAACGACTCGAATGGCTTTAGCGTCTTTTTTTTCTCTCTCTCTCTCTTCCTCTTCTTCTCCATGTCTATGTCTCGGAAACACGCTCTTCAGTTCCTTTGTAGATCATCATTCATTCAGGCATTCATGTTTGTTCTCACGACACACCCTCTTTTCTCGCCCGCGCGTATGTCTAATAGAAGGATATGGTTACGGTTAGTATCTAGCACTGACGCACGATGTGGCGTTGCAATCTTCTTATAAATAAAGGGAGGGATGGTGTGTGTAGTTCTAGCAAATCCAGGCCAATGTTTCCATCCTAAATATTGGGAGGGTACTTCTTTCGTCTGCTTGAATGTCGTACGCTACGCTTTAAAATTTTTGGTACAGACTATCTTTTTCAACTTCGAATAGTATATCTTTACTGGTGGTTCGAAAATTTCAGTCTACGCATTACAAAATTTGACAATCACTGTTTGTGTGTGTGTGAAACATAGTGAGAGAGAGACATTGCGATGTTTTATCGAAACTGTCACCTACTTTTCGTGCTGCCTTTACTCTGATCTGCGAGCCCACTGCGTGCTAACAGTTGTCATGAGACGGGAAATTACCCGAATAACGCCGGGTACCCTTGTTAGATGAGAATAACTGGAATACCCTGTACGCAATGGACACAACAGTACATTTATTGAGGCCTGCGAAGGAAAGAGAAAGAAAAGAGCTAAAGTAAGACGGTAAGATTAGTAGTGCAAGGAGTTACCATCTTGTGTACGTTAAGCTGATATTTATGGGCGAATAAAGGTCGTGCCTCTATTTCTATGGAGACGTCTTCCATTTGCGCACGACATCAATGAGGGTGGAGTAAGAGATTTACACTGATCTCAGATGCGTTTGGCGGAGGGAGATGGGCCAGTGTTGTCATTTAGAACATCTCATTCACCAGCCGCAGTCACCGTTGAGGCAAATCCTTTCGTCATAACCTTTGTCCTTACTTCACTAGGACCGCAGGCAGTGAAGATAAATCAGACTCGGCAAACCGTCTGTCGGAGATTATATGTAGCTGCCTGTTTTACAATAATCGTAATTCCTTGCTGGTCAGCGCTCGCTATGACCACCACATGACCAAAGTTATTTCCTCCATCTATGCGGCGAAGTAGTCGTCGTGCGGTGTTTGCGGCATCGACTAAAAATGACTTTTCTCTAGCGGAGGAGTTCATGAACCTTTTTTGTTGTTGTTGTTTTGCAGTTGCTTCTATTCTGTACTTGTGTTTACTCGCCATGGCTGAAACAATAGGCAGACCAGCAATCCTAGAGAAGTACATTACCAAGTCCACTTATCTTTAGCTCGCATTAGAATCAGAAGCACACGCAATTTTAACTTTAAACCAGAAATATGAGCGTGAAAGGTGTTCTGATTCCATCTCCCGCTTTTGACATTTTATCCCAAATGGTCTTTAGTGTGATAAGAACTGGTCCTGTAATTGCCATTTTACGCTGGATTAAACAAGTGTAGAGATCGCTATTTGTTTTCAGAAGTGAAGAGTAGATTTATTTTGGTGTCCTCTCTTTTCTATTAGTCTTGTTTGCCATCTACTTGATACAAAAGAATGGCTGCCAGCCTAGCTCCACCTTTTAGGATAATACGCACCCATGGTTGTAAGCCTCCAGTTACTTGGCTTACACGTGTCACGGGGGCCACTAACTCAGCATCAGCGAGGGGAGAAAGCTGAATAATAAATTATCGCATTGAGCTTTGTGCGGCAAAAACGAGCAGAGGAAGAAGGAAACGCCGAAGCCTGCAAGTTTAATGGTGATCAGGTCTGGCTTTTAGATCGCAGCTCTTAACCTTTGTCAGTAAGCTACAATTTACGCACGGAGAGCAGCAAGTAACGGCCCTCGCCGTCCGGGTGTCTAATGGAAAAGACGACAATCACAGAACTTTTTATACCAAATCAACTTTGCACGATTACACCTACACACGTAGAGGAGAAATCCTGGACTTTCCTTTCAGCCTTTTTTTTTTTTTTTTAAATTTTGATGCTGCTTCATCGTACACAATAAAATGAACTCACGTCTTCTTTTAGGTTTCGAGAAAACAGAAGTTAAGCCTGCTCGCTACACCCACTCCGAGCAACACGAGTCTGGCCTTGCTGACTGAAGTTGCAGTATAACTGTGGCAAACTGAGATGAGGGGGAACATACTCCCCCAGCAGCAGTAGCCCCTTGACGACAATTCCAGTATCCCCGTGCCGTCTGTGAAAGTATGGGTGGGGCGAATGGGAGGAAAACGATGAAGTAAAAAACTGGCTCTCTTCAGGGAGGCAATTCAAGCGCAGAGTTGCAAGGTCTTGATGCTGCTGTATGTGGCCGACGAAAAAGAATGCGTGAACAATATTCGCAAGGCAAGGTCATTATTAGTCTGCTCTATTTTTACAAAATCGTAATGACATGGGTTTATGTTGACATATTTCAGTGTTCATTCTGTCAGTCTCCTAATAGGGTTATTGCTATTTTATACCATCTTGCTACGTTCATAGTGCTCTGGTCAACAATGTTGTACACAGCATTCTTAAGCAGGCAGACGACATTCCCAGTATGAAGTCCTTTACACCTAAAAAACTCACTTGTGTTTCAATTATACTTCGCGCAACCACCACAATTCCTTGTCCAGCCCCCTTTTCGCCACTGTGTAGCATGTATATTACTGCATTTTGTTTTGATGCTTAACCATTCTGTTGTCCTGTAAGCACCGTTGAAATTCGAGGTTGTTGGAAATAAGAGTGTTGACTGTAGGTTTCATAGGAACAACCATATATAGAGAGAGAGAGAAAAGGGGGAAAATGTAGGGAGAGTACTGATTACATTAATCGTCGTCGTAGACCGATAAATTTTTAATACATAAAAACCCTTTTCATTGCGTTTGGCCGAATACTGCTGAAGTTCTTAGTTTTCATCTGCGAATTAAAAAAAAGTTTGTTCCCTCCTCCC
>SRHC01003414.1:82862-98067 GCA_004794325.1 Pomacea maculata | reverse complement strand
CCCCCAAAGACTTGCGAGTCTCAGAACTTGCTGTATTTTGCTAGAAGCAGGCTTTTCTCTAAACGCCGCCACTGCTGGGTTGTCTGACATGATCACGTGCCGCGCCAAGCGTATACAACACAAACGTTTTTCTTTATTATGAGACAAACATAGCAACTGGGCCGGTGTGCTTAATATACGAGGAATGCATCATTCAAAGCAATCGTTTATAAGAGGACAAATTACACATGAGGAAGAACACGCTGCCAGCGTATGTAGCTTATACCTGTTCATACCAGGAATATTTTAAAGATTTACATTTAGTTATTTGAAGAGAACATTTAACATGTTGACATTTAACTGTTGACGCAACTTGTTTGGAGGGAAAGGTCAGCTCTTTTCTTTCTAGAAAGTCTTTGTCTTGAATAAAAGATGCCCCCAACCTCTTCCAACTGTCTTTCTCACACCCGCACGCTCGATAACAAAATAAGAAACAAAATTCTGATGAAAAATACAGGATGTAATCTGATATACCGACTCCTACCTTGACAAAGGTGTACATCAACATACAAGTGCTACCAACTCATGAGAACTTATTTTAATAACATGATCGCGTGAACAATGGTACAGCTATACAGCAAAAGTTGAAAGTTGCACAGAATCAACACAACTACAGTACAGCTATATGTCGGAGAGCTGCACACCGCCCCGTCCCTTCCTTCCTTCAATGTCAAGACTGTGGGAAGTTACCGTCAATAAACCGGGTCAAGAGTAATATTTGGGAAATGTATGGGATGAATATATACATGCTGGTCAGGGGCTCTGTAAATAAAGCCTCACTTCTATCACGCAGCATCGTCCGACTATATGCACACTATTCAAACAAACGATCTGCATATGTCGTCAGTGAAGAAGTCTCTTCCTGCTCGCTCACTGGCGGTCTTTAAGGCAGACGGACACGTGCGGCTAAGAACCAATTAAAATATACTGTACACCCTCACCTGCCCTGATACAGACTTCAAAAAAACCAACAGGTCACCACCACCTGAAACATGAGCCATACAAATTTACAGCTCATTCTCCATTCCCGCAATCTCTGCAGGACATGACCTCAAACCACAATGACCACTGTATGTCGTAAACGGCATCTAGAAAGTTTACAGTCCAGACAAAAGCTGGGCGATGCTGCTTGCGAGCCGTTTGCCTGTAGTGATGGATGGTATCACCAACTTTGCGGATGGAACACTCAAAAGAACTTAAATCATTTTTTAAAAAACTGTCTCAAACGCAAGCTTTTTACTTTTCTTTCGCCGTCATTTGCACCTAATTCTTTGTACTCTGGAAAAGCGCACCGCTAAACTTGCAGTCAGCCACAATACATGTATAGTTATGAAAGTTCCCTTGAAAATACACAGACACCAGCCACATGGGAGTAAAACCTCTACAGCCGAGCGACAATGATTCCATCATACAAGGTCAGAATGCTGGCCGCATTTTACCAGGCTTGCTTGCCGTCTGCTACTTTCTTCTACGTATATACAATTCACTTTCTCCACAGCAGCAGTAGCAGCAACAGAGCGCTTGCACACACGCATACAAACAGTTTTCATGGTTTCTTCAATAACGTTCATAAGGTCTCAAGGAGGCCGTCCAGCAAGGTCACCTGCTGTACGGAATGGTTCGGCTGTTACAGTTTCCTTCAAAGTACAGGATCCACTTGAATACAGCCTGTTAGCAGCATCATGATGAGGAGGAAAGATTTAAAAAAGCACGCTGCCAAACGGAACCGTGGCTGCCACTTGTTTTATCTACACCGTTCACTCAAAGTCCGCAGTGCAAACAAGTTGCTTCAATGTTGAACAATATATATATACAAACACACAAGCCTGTAAATTTAGTTGCTGACTGTAGGCAACAATAACATCATCTGGACCATCTTCTTCATGGCAATGAAAGACCACCCAACCCCTCCCCCCTTTACCTTCATATTGAAACAAAATGTAAACCTAGCTTTTAATGTTGCTCTTCTGCTGTTGACTATAATAATGTTAAGCAACAGTTCATCTTAAAACATCATGCAATAGAAAGAGCTATAGCTCTTTGAACATTATTTCTCTAAATACAACAAAGATTTATAATATATATCAAGAAGTAATCATCAAACTTTCCCAAGAACTGATAAAAGCTAGTAGCTAGTGCTAGCTCCTACAGATCTTGATGAGTTGTGTGCAACGACCTTTGGTCATCAAGCCCTCTTTATAAATAAAAGTTATTATTATTATACTTTTTAATGGGGCCATGACCTGGACATGCACCATGAAGTAGGACGACAAGCTGCAAAGTCTTCATTAACTTGTTACTGCCAGATCTGGAACATCAGGTGACCATAGAAAATCACCAAAAACTCTAAAATGGCATCAAGAAACAGCCCACTGTCAAGACCATCCAGAAAAAAAAAAAAAAATGAGGTGGAATGGACATACACTATACAGAGGGCGGCATTCTACACTATAACTTAGAGCTGAACCAAACAGGAAAGCAGAAAAAAGGACATCTGACCATGATGGCAAAAAATTAATAATAATAGAGTTGGAGCTGAAAACCATCTGGAAAATTTGGGAGGAAGTAGAGTAGGAAGACAAAGATGGATGTAGACTTGCAGTGCAGGCTTTATGCTCCAAGCACAGTAAAGACAAAGGTATTATGTGGGCCTCCTGTTACACACACTCTGCTATTATCTCCATATAAGACCTCATCAAGTGTCAATGACAGAAAAAGACAGATACACAAAATCTCAATGACACAAAGAAAATGAGCTACAGACCTGTGGGATAATGCAAGCATCAATAGCAAGCTGTTCTGAAAACAAGTATCAGGGTTACTAAAGACAAACACCAAAATGCATCAAAACCACGTGAGAAACTGGACTTGGTCTGAAACAGTTAATTTCTGTAATCTTGCCAAACCTTCATTACACCAAAGCTGGTAAATGGCCGGCATAGCCAGCAGCAAGAGGTATAGTGTTATCATTGTACCATGTCTCACAACAGTCTTATTCTTTTTTAACGCTGATCCCACATACAAGTTTTCAGCAAGCTTCTAATGTCTCAATCACTCTGGATATGGAGTTGCCATCTGTTGTGCCAACTGCTGTCTGAAAAAAAATCAAAGTATCTTTTTTAAACCAAGCAATTTATTGGAGAAATTAAGAATAAACGGGACATAATCTTTTCTTAAAGAAGACTAATGAAATCAACACTGTAACCCTAAGTAAAAACGAGCCAGCATTTATTTCGCACTAATATCACACTCTTAGCTAGTAGATTATGAAGTCTTCAAAGGCACTTTCTTGGACAAAAGTTGTGAAGAAAGTGCAAACCAAGCAGTCAGAATACAGTACTCAATCTTTCATAACTTTACAATTCTAGGAAGTTATTTGCTGAAGTTTGTGATGACTCTTAAATGAACAAAAAGTGAATATTTAAGACACCCTTCTGCTTCCCTTGTAAAAAGCAGAACCATCAGGCAACTATAGAATACTACAGACGCACACTTTGATGTAATAAGAATACTTAGTGTTATAAAGCACCTACTCTTGCAATTCAAGGAACACACAAACATTCATGTGTATCCACGCATGCCTAGTCACTTAACAACACAGATAGGTACTAAAAATATTTGTACAACTAGATTAAGGGAAAAAGACAAAAAAAACAAATAAACCACCAAACAAAACACTCTAATACCACATTAAAAATAATACACACTATGCTGCCTGCTACTATGACACTTGCTGCCTTTCTGAGTAGACTAAACACAAAGACTGTGAGAAGTACATGCTATGCCCTCTTAGTGTTCACAGTAGCAAACATCACCAAAATGGCTACAAAATGAGCAAAACACTACAAGGAGTCACAAACCACACAAAATGCTAACTACTCATTTGTCATTTACAGAAAAAAGTAATAAATATGATCAAGATTTCATCTGTACTCCAAAAGAAAATAGGGCAAAACATACATACATACAAACAGATGGCATAGCAAATCAATATAGTTACCACTGTCGTTTAACATCTCAAATGTCAGATAATGGCAGTCTTTATGAATGGAAACTCATTAGAAATTGTGAAATACTTAATGGTATTCAGTACACCTGACATAACAAGGGTAAGTGGCAAATTTGTGCAATCAAGGCAATAAGAATAAATGTTTCAACCAGTGGTGTCTGCAGGTCAAAAACAAATCACAATGCCAGATCCAAACGGAGATCACCTAGCATTCTAAAGCACAGACTGAAGCAAATAACAAAGTTGAGCATAAAGAAAGCTGTTCTATCTGAGAAAGTTTTTGTTTCAAAGAACTAAAGGCATCAGACAAATATGAATTCACCCACAAGGCATATTTTCAGACATGGATTTAAAAGGGAGACACTTAATGGGTCAACTTACTGTTAATTCCATGAAACCCAGGAATTTCTTAAGGATGCAAATCATAGGCTGAAAGCTGCCACCAGGAAGATGTTGCTTAACCAGCTCAATATATTTCTACACAAATAATAAATTCATATTTTAAAACAAATGCAAATTGAAGATATAAAATTTTCTGAAGAAAAATACTTTATGATATCTAAACAACCATGACATGTGAAAAACAGTATAATGTACTCCAGAATAATGTTGTGGTATAAAACAAAATAAAATTTATGCAAGCAGTTTGCTTACCTCGTTGCCTTGAATAAAGCATCCCAAAAGTAACCCCACATAGGAAGCTACAATGCTGTTCTCCATGTGTTTACCAGCCTTGTGCAAAGCTGAAACAATTAGATCACAACAAAACAAATTAATAACATAGCATCAATAAAGCCACCAGTGTATATCATAAGATTTCCATAAAACATCTCAAAATTATTAAATCCACAGAATGTACAAATATAGGTACCATTCCACTTCAGGGAGGCACACAGTCACTGTTTTGTGACAGTAATCAAAAATGGGAAATCCTGGTAATTTGAACCCAGATATATAACATACTATTCAACAAAAAGTTAAGGGCCAGGTGCAGTTTTGGAAAACAGAACGTAACTTCAGCCCTGTTTATGACCGTTTTTGGCTTACTAAACAGCAGTCAGTATTCACATGTACCTCAAACTAAAATAAACAAATGTACCTAACCAATAAAGCTCTCATTTATCCATAATAGCAAGCACAACAGCAAAACCGATGTGTGCCTAGTCGTCAGCGGAACATGCAACTGTTTGTAATTTATGAAAGTTTCTCTGTTGGTTTAGTTTAATGAAGGTGATTTGCTTTTAAATGCACGTGATTGTTTGGATCAAAATATATTCATAGCGTTATAACGGCCGACTCTCCTTAACTATCTAGCACATAAATACACAGAAGAACATAAGACCATGTTTCCAGGCCAATGATTTCTTGATGTCTGAAGTTCTTGCCCCATATGCAAATGAGCCAGCATCGTTCTGTATACATGTCAATTCTGTAGATACAGAATTCATTCTATAAGTATACGATTGAATTATATAACTAGAATGCATTCTGTATCTACAGAATGGAATTGTATATATAAAACGAATTAGACGGCAACTTCTGCGTATAATATAAATGAAATACTTTGGGTTTTACAGAGTTTTTCTCTCTCTAGCTATAGAATGAATTCTGTACTTATATAACTCATTCTATAAATGTAGATTTAATTGTATAGATAGAATCCATTCTGTAAGTATAGAATGAACTGTTCTTCTTCTTAATCAGCCCCAGTGGAGAATAGGGCCACAACTACACCCTGCCATCGGACCCGGTTCTGGGTGTCACTTTTCAGTGGGGACCTTGTCATGCAGCTGCCTGCGCCTCACTGTGGTCTAATCTCCTCCATGTCTATCTGGGTCTCCCAACCCTGCCAGCTTTCGCAAGGTGTGACCAATCCAGCCCCATTTCCGCTTCTTGATGTCTTGTCAAGCAGCTTTTTAGTTGGTTTTCTCCCACAGGTCTGTATTGGAGATCTTCTCTGGCCATCTGATGTTGAGGATGTGGTGTAGACATCTGTTGATGAATGTCTGAATCTTGTTGGTGATGGTGTTTGTCACACGCCATGTCTCAGATCCATATAGAAGGACTGACTATATTTGTGTTGAAAATGCGGATCTTGGTGTCTTTTGATAAAGCCTTGGAGTTCCAGATAGGTCGCAGGGTGTAGAATGCAAGCCTGGCTTCATTTATTCGGCTTCTTATATCTTCATCTGCACCTTCATCTTTGCTGACTATGCTGCCAAGGTAGATGAAACAGTCAGACTCTATAATACATTCCCCATGTCATGTAGTTGGAGTGGGGCTTCTTCTTTGTTGTTGACCCCCATTACCTCCGACTTTTTGATGTTGATGGTCAGGCCAGTCGTTGCTGGTTCTTCTGAGAGCCGAGTGAGCTTTGTCTGTTCGTGTTGCTGCTTGTGGGACAACAGGCTGGTGTCATCCGCAAAGTTGAGATCCTCAAGTTGCCTGGCAAAGGTCCACTGAACGCCCGTGTTGCTGTTAGAGGTTGCTCTTCTCATGATCCAGTCTATGACGAGCAGGAAGGTTGTCGGCAAGAGCATACAACCTTGCCTCACTCCAGTCCACACTGTGAAGGGGTCAGTCATCTTTCTGTTGTGGATTACCTGGCATGTCGAGTCCTCATACAGCTGCTGGATGATGGCAATGAAATTTGGTGGAAATCCGTAGTGCTGCATCAACTTCCAGCTGGTTTCCTTGTCTACGGAGTCAAAAGCCTTCTCAAAATCCATAAATGTCATGTAGGGTGGTGACTGCCTTTTGATGTTTATGAAAGTTTTATTCTTATTACACTGCAATCCTATAATTGTGGAGTAAGCTTTAATATATTGCATAATTTCTTTTACACAAGACAGCATGGACAAATACTTGTAATGCTGTAAAATATATAAATCTACTGACAATAGTTCCATGTCCTTTTTGTATATTTCTCTTTCTACTCATGGGTTATATAAAGGTTACAATTCTACTACACCTTTCAAAAGTTTTTGATGCAATGTCCAAAAAATACAATGTACTAAATTTAAAGAGGGGGGGGGGGAAAATTGGTTTTTTACGATGTGCCAGCAACTGAGGCTATATTACGGCAAGCAGCCAGCCCTGTAAACAGATGCCACGTGCAGAGAAAGAACAGCGTGCCCGAGACAAGAAATGAACTCTAGGAAGCCAACCTTCATGTCTTGTAGTTTGAAAGCAAGTCAGCGGTCAGGAACAAGCTCGCTTTACAATAGCATCTTATGAAACCCCTGCAGTACCTTAGCTGCTGTCTGTACACCAACAAATATTGGTAAGGCCCATGTCTTGACTTCATCATCACTGTTTACTTGCCTCTTAACAACAGCTACCTTCGGTCTACTTACTACAAGCTCGAAAATTAGTGCTCTCTGCCACGTTCTCTCTTGACTAACTGATAACACTCTTGACTGCATGACCATTCTATCAAGGTTGGATTACTGTAATTTTTTCCTTTCAGACTACCCTGCATGCATCATTCATATACCAGAAAAATCAGAACTCTGCTGTACATCCAGTGCTAGAAGCAAGGAAATGGGACCATGTCACCCTTCTTCATTATCTCTACATCGACTGCCTGTTTGCATTCAGTACAAGTTGTCTGAGCTTTGCTTTAATTTCTCTGAAGGCATTTGTTCTGTCTGTTTCTATCTATAAACTTCTCACCTCTACATCCCAACTTTGCTCTTTGTTTGACTAGCATACAGTAGCTAATCCTGTCACCAAAACCAATAACTTCTGGTAATCAGCTTTTTAATTATTGGTGCAGTAAAGCCTTCGAACTTTTTTCCCTTTTGTACTGCCTCTTACCTACCATGGAGTCTTTTAAACATGCATTAAAAACACACCTCTTATGTGAGCACTATTCTTAAGCAGTTCACTACTAACCTGTTCTCTCTCTCCTTCTCTTGATGATTCTGTCCTGACATTATCCCTTTGTTGATTACCTTTTAGTTAACTGTTCCTCGTTAATATTTAATAATAATAAAAGCAAGCTTTGTATAGCACAAACTGACACTCATAAAAAGCATGCTTGTAGCAATTAAGAACAAGACAGTTAACATACAAAGGACAGAAAAAAAAAATGAACGACAGAAGGATAAGCAATCTTCACCATCTTTTATTCTTCTTTCTTATCATTGCCCTTCTTTATGTTCCTTTGTGTACTGCACATAAACCTAGTTTTGTGTCAACCACTAAGCGCATGCTCCTATACGAGTCCCATCCTGCACCACGCTATATAAACTGCACTATTATTATTATTATCATTCCAGTCCATTTCATGCTGAAAACGTGACCTCAGGATGACATAGGAGAAAGACATAGTGTGATCCCCTATGTGTGAAAGACATTTTCAAAATTCCACTGAACTCACTTTAATCCTCTGTATTTACTAAAAAAGTGCACTTGCAGGATTACTTAAGGTAGAAAACAACTGCTAAATTTGTAGTTTTCTTACATATCTGTTTTGTCCTTTTATTCTGCTTTTTCATATTTTTTAAAAAAAGATTTTTTTTATGCATTTCACTTCATGTTATATCAATCTTATTAATACCATCTCATTCTTACACCGAGAGCGGATCAATTTTTTTGTGAGTAGCACATATATTATTATATGTAAAGAATGAATATATGAAAGAGTAAAGTATGACATTCACAGGATCTTTTCAATATTATCTTTAACTGACTGGTTGCGTGGTTGTTAGATCCTTTTGTTTACAAGAAAATTATTTTCACCTGCCAGTGGTTTTGAAATGAGTGGAAAAGAAGGGGTGCTTAAGAGTTTGGCGGATAAATGAGGAAGCCAGAACTTTTTAAGGGGATAAGGGAGGCAAGGAGGAGGATGGTCAATGGCAAAGTAAAAAAAAAAAAAAATTGGAATGCCTCCCAAAAGAGTCCCCAACAGCCAGCCTAATAAATAGGAATCAAGTCCAATAAAAGAGTCTACTTGCAACAATGTTAAGTGATTTAATACGATAACAAATGACTCCTCATGATTTCTAGGTGTTAAGTGCATTTTACTGTATTACCAGACCCTGTCATTTCTAGTTTGAAAGAAACCCCTCCCCTTCCACAAAATGTCTTTTTAATTCTGATTTAGAAACAATAGTAATGCTTCCTTGCATCAACAATTCACAAGACCAAAATTTTTTTATACAGCACATTAATCACACCATACAAAACTATAATCACTGTACCTTTGGTAAAGGTCTCCTCATCTTCCAAAATACTTGCACCATCAATCTGTTTGTCTGAACTGCTACCAGCTGTACAGAGTTCAGGTGACCTGCTAGCCAGTTCCACTTTCTCCTGCATTTGTTCCCTTACCACAGCTTCACCAGAACTGACCATGTCAGATGTCTCTTCCATTTGTGCAGCTGAAGCTTCACGTTGCAAGAAAAGCTGCACCAAACAAGATGAAAGATTTTAATATGCATGGATATGAATGCTTTCTCTTGGACCATATGATCAAGAGCATAAAATGGTGGGGGAGAAAAATCAGACAAAAAGAAAAGTGAGCTTGAGTTATGCTGTGATTGTTTTACACATAATTTAAAGCTTCACACAGTTACTAAGGGCTAACCTGAGTCAGATCTGAAAGCAAAATTAAGTTGCTGACAAGTTAATTAAACACAGAATTGTCCCTAGATTCAACCAAACACCATATGGACTCTCCCATGACCATTATTGTCCCACATAAACCACATCGTCCCAACATTAAAAGTCAAATCAACCTGGCCCATGCTAAATGAATGCCTGAGGAGTAACACCTGTTACATATTAACCGAACATCTGCATGTGCATTTAATAAGAACCTGCAAACTAAAGAACAATGATGACAAATGCTGTTATTTTAAAACTGATTTAAGAGAAAATTGCCTTTATGCACCATCATGAGATTTTAACGAAATGTCTGCATATGCATTTAATTCAAACCTCCAAACTAAAGAATAATTATGACTTGTTCTCTGAATGTGTACTGCAAAGTGGCCCTTTTTTGTTTCGCATGAAGATAGCAATACTTGTTCAAATAACACACGGCTCTGTTGATCATATTTAATAATAATCATGAGGATTTAGTGCCTTTCCAAACAATTTCTTCAGAGCGCTTTACATAAATCATAGATAGACTAAATCACAAATAACCATGCACGTTTATTTGCACATAACAGACACAGTCACTTCTACAACACTGACTCGTACACAAAGTAAATTACAGACACATTACGCATGCTTAGGGTCAGGACAAGGTCAGAGCGAAGTGGTCACTCTGAAAAAATGTCTTTTAACTTTGGACTTAAAGGTGTTAAGAGAATCAGAGTGGTGAAGGCCGATGAGTAATCTGTTCCAAGTTGATGGGACTTTGTAAAAGACCTCTGTCCGTATGTCTTTGTCATAGTGGGACTCGCAGAAGATAAGCGAAGAGGTCGCAGGCATATAGATGGGAGTGAGTTTGGAGAGGTACCTAGGGCCTGTGCCAGAAACAGCAAAGTTAAAGTGGAAAGTTTTTAGGCTATATTTGGCGTTAATAGCTACTCCTGTCATCGCAGACTGATTCATCATTTGAGTCTGGATGGACTTGACTGGTGTTGGGACAATCCATATGGTAGCGATGATTGAAGCAATATGGTTTTGGTCAAAATAAAAGGTGACTAATAAAACAAGAAGTCTCTTTCAAAATTTACTTATTTTATGTGATTCTGCAGAAAATCATAATATAATTAAGCAGCCTACCAGAAGCATTCCTTTAAAATCTGTTGAAATTTTTTCAACACGCATCATAATGGTTGCAACAGAGCAGAAAATGTGGTTGTAAGTCGAGATGGGAGGCAGTCATAAAAAAGTTGACAATTATATAGTGGAACACGCTGTGAAAATTTTTTTTGCATCATAGTTAAGAGAGGGTCATAATCAGGAAGATCTTCACAAAGACCAGTACCAATTTTCAGTTTCCAGCCAACAACAATAGAAGAACATGACCACATTTCTGACATTTCAACATATTTTAAAGCAAAAATATATGTACAACAGTTTAGAAAAAAAAATCCTAGAAAGAAATCATTTTAAATTTAAACAGTTTAAATAGTTAACAATGCCCTTTCTCTGTAGCTATCAGAGGCTGGTACAATTAAGCATGCATGCTGAATTGGATCTACCTACTCCTAAATTCCCCACGCAAAATGCCCTTTTTAAAAATTCAGTAGTGATTATGCGTTTCTCAGTAGCAACATACAACTGTCAGGTTAGTCCGTTTTCAGATACATTACACATATTTGCAAAATACTTAATATCAAATTTGGACAACTCTGAAATATTCATAATGGCAAACAAGTTTCCTCTCTGTCAAGTTATCAAGTGACATGACATATATTCTGAGAAGCCAAATTTCATTCCTGGATCAAGTCAACTCTGACCAGAATGATTAGTGAGGCAGTGACTAATATAATATTTCTGATAATGGAAGGTAAATGTACTTAAAAAGAATAGAAAGAAATGATCTCATTTCCGACTACAAGATGTCCATCTTTATAGCTAAAGAGAACAGTAAAACTGTTTTAACTGAGTTAAAATTGCTATCTGATAGCATGTGATTGACAACAAAAAACAATATGAAGAAGGAATAGGTTATATTTTTAGTATAGGTATCTAACTGGTGCACTGCTTTCTTTTTGTTATCCGTCTTCTTACACCCACCAAAATACAAATTTCCTGACTTTTCCAGAGAGTAGAAATCATTTTATAAAATGACCTGAGTCTTTACAAAATTGTAGGAACTCTGCTGCTCTCAAATATTGTATGACATTGTACAGCCCTCCAAAATTTCCAAAACTTTTCCAGATCTCAAAAAACAGTTTCTGGTTTTCCCAACTTTCAGAACTTTGTACAAACCCTGTGTAAATTTATTTTAAAAGAATAAACACAGTTTGACATTTAAATACTAAATTCACCTGAACTAAAGCTTCAATAGCATTCATCTCCACAGCAGCAGCATCTTCCTTTGCCCGTGCAGGCACAAACATTTCTGTCAACTGATGTCGATTTTTGTCACAGTGTTCCAAAAGGTTGACCACCAGACCCAAACTCTGCAGCAACACCACAAAAAACAGTGAATTCAATTCAATAGTGGATATATAAAAGTTAACAGGACAAAAAGAAATGGGGAAAAAGATTACTGACACTACACAGTGTGGCTGCAGAGCCGGCGCTAGGGGAGGGAGGGGGGTAAGCAGAGCCAACTGCCCAAGGCCCTGTGCCTGATGGGGGCCCCACGCTAACAAGTGCATATGTTGTATTGGCTTCCAAAGGCAGTGCAATTCTATTTACCCAAGGCACCACATCCTCCTAGCGCCGTCTCTGATGCCTAAAATCCTGTACAATCCATCAATCAAAAGTGAAAATGAGCATTTGTAGACTGAAAGACTAAGGTACTATGCATGCCACCCTCTTTCTCAAACCTAAAGAAGACAAACTTTTGAGTATAAGAAAGGAAAGAAAAGAGAGCACAGATAAACACAGAGCTCGGTTTTAGTGCAATGGCATAAACCTGTGAGTAATGTGCTATGCGCTGAAGAAAGATTCTTCTTGCAGTGTTTGGTCAAAGACACTGATCATTCTGTACAGACATTACAATAGATCTTGAGGAACTTACCAACACTAGCAAGTCAAAACGCTGGTCAGATGGTATATACCACTGAGTACTCAACATGCAGCTCAGAATAGTCTGAAGAAGGCCTTTTTCTTCTCCAACTTTAGCGCTGCCAAATTCTGCACATATTTGTAAGTATTTGCCCATAGTTGTTATATGCATGAATATTATACAAGCACAGTTTGTTCTAAATTTCTAGGTCAAAAATCAGGGGCAATGAGCTGTGAGCACTTTGCCTAGGGCACAACATATTTACAATCAACTCTCTCCTGCTCCTGAATAATCCTGACCTTTCCCTAAATCATCAGGTCACAACTAGTTTTTCAGCTGCTGGCTTAAAGAAAACCTTCAACGTTTAAATCTAAAAATCACCATTATGGTCTCTTGCAGGTTTTACCTCTGAAACTTATGCAATCTGAAGTTCATTCCTACACCCATTTATTCTGTCATCTTGAATCCTTTTTATATTACACAATTTTTAAACTCTTAAAAAAAAAAAAAAAAAGACACGAAAACCAGGTGATAGAGCCAGCTGGTAATGGCTCAAGGTGGTATAATTTTTCCATGTGCATTTAAACCATTAAACCGTTTCTTCTTTTTTTGGGGTATGGGGTAGGGGGTTGTTTGGGCTGCAAAAAGGAGGAATGAAAAATAGTATAATATCTGAAAACCAATGGCTAGAAACTATTCAGACACCGAATAAACTGTGCTGTTTGTTATGACATGTACTGATGTCAATAATCTTGTCAAAGATACTCAAAACGAGTTGATTGCTAAGGATGCTGAGAAAAGAAGCTCACCATTATCATGGGTTATGTTTACAAGAACACGCAGAATGGCAAGAAGGCAGCTGAAGATCGTCCATCCAGGTTGTTCCTTAAGTCTTGCATCCCCACTTTCTTGCAGTGGACAGGTGGGAAGGCACTGTTGACACAGCTTTAGAATACTGAAAAAGATTTAAAACACCTGCAGAATTGATGTTGAACTTGTACACAAATTCCACACTTGGTGCTTCCTACTTTAACGGTTTCATGAACAAAGATGGCTATGATACATAGTGCAAGGTGCAAGCATCCTGAAGGTGCTCTTAGACACCAGATGAGCTCCACACTACAGTCAACCTGGATGAGTCATTGCAATCTCAGATTAGAAGCTCCACACCACGACCACATTTTCAAGATAATGATCAGGTCAGCAAATGCAATGAAATTAAATTCTTAAAATTCAATTATAATGAAGATTGATTCCTTAATTTTCTGAGAAATTATATTCCAATATCTATGGAGACACTTCCCATATAAAGGCTTTGTTTACATACTGATGTACAAATAATTTATTATACGGTAAGGCTCATCTCATCAAGTGAGCACTAAGAATATGCAGGCACTAGTTTAAAACATCCTACTTTTCAAAAGACAGCTTCCCATTAAAATAAAAAAGATTAAAATGAAGAAAAAAAACAGCCACAAGTATTGCACAACTCACCGATATGTTGAGGAAATTAGGCGACCATTATTGTAGGCAATGAGGTAGGTCTGATTGTCACTATTCATAAATGTGATCTGCAATGATTAATGAACAATAACCTTCAGAAAAGTGTGCAAATGTCAGCTAATTTACTAACTAACCACATCAAATTCTACTGTTCTTATTAATATTTTTAATATTAAAACTAACTTTTAAAAATTTTTCAACACATAATCTTTCACATTTACAGCAGCTCATAAAATACGTTCAAGTCTTTGTACACCTTGCAACATCCATACTTACATCACTTTACCTTACTAAATCTTGAAGATAGCCCGACCTAATGCATCTTAAACATAAACTTTCTAACATATATATATATGTGTGTGTGTGGCTGACTCTTTCATGGACTAAAGCAGGCATTGCTTTCATCGCTTTGTTTCTGCTGCCCATTGCCTAAAATTATTATTTCAGAATGAGCAGGCGACTATGAAAGTGACTTAGTCAGACTCAGAACTTCTCTGATTCATGATTCATATCAATGAAACTGTAATGGTGTAGCTCGTAGAAGACACTTGACCCTCTGGCTTGGGCACAGCACTAAGAAAACTTCTAAATGCAATTGGATTATGCCACAGGGCACCAATGTAAAATGAAAGACCCCAGTTTAAAATGAAATAGCTAGTAACAGGCAGTAATGTTTTCTTTTAAGTCCAACACACAAGCAGCATACTCATAGCGAATCATTACTGAAGACAGAAAAAGACCCAAAAGTTTGAAACTCTGCGATAATGTTATTCACACTCATAAGTGTAGTACTCTTTTTTCCTTAAAAATGTTTTCTTAAAGAGCACAAAAAATTTTTAAAAAGCAGCTTGAATATGAAATTCAAGTGATGTTGTCAGCAAATAAATTTTTTTCTTAAAGTGACTACATTTTTTTTATCTTTAACAAATCTTTGTTACAATTACACTGAAGAATATGTGAGATGTCTCTTTAGTCATTTTACTCATTTATAACATGCTGCTACAATC
>SRHC01003414.1:0-82181 GCA_004794325.1 Pomacea maculata | reverse complement strand
CGAAATAGGATGAATGGTAAGGTTTGAAGACTTGTATGACACGCTGATCTCAGGAAACAGTTTAAAGGCTGGAATTTCTTGTGAGCGGTTTTTAAAATAGTTTTGTCTGAGTGAGGGAAGGTAGTAGTACCTGTGGGGTAGCACATGTAATTGGAGATGACTGATAGTTGTCAGCACCAAGCGTACTCCTACCTTCCCTCACACAGGCGAAACCATTCTCTTTCTATATTCCGAAGAAGTTCCACCTTTAAGGTGCTGTTGAGTTGCTCAAAAGTCATTTAAAGCAGTGAGTTTTTAAGGCTTGCTACTGTATTATTGATCTAGTGAATAGGTTGAGAGATCAATGAATTCTTTCTTGGATTATGCTTAATCTGATTTATGACTACAATGAATTAAAAAAAGGAAAGTTCATATGCAAAAACATTTTCTATGTAGATCTGCAGACTGAATAAAGTGTGGTTAATATTCTGTAAGGGTGTGCAAAGGACAAAATGATTGTCACTGTTAAAATAAAAACAAAAACATAAAACAGTGTCCAATGGGGTCTGAACACTGTTTTACAACTTTGGAAACAAGATGCTTTTCCTTGTATTTCCAAATCTATGTGGGAAAAACTTACACTCGCTTCATAACCAAAGTCCTATCACATGCACCATGATAGATAAGATGTTCTGTTAATATGCACTATATGTATTTTTAAATGTGATTTTTGCAAAATATCGCAACAGAATACAACCAGTCACAAGAATATTATTATAAACATGTGACTTCTGAAAAAGGTTGTTAATGAAGCACAACTGACCGACAAACTGGTAAAGAGACTACAATGAATAGCCTTTTTAACAAAGTTATATTAATCAAAGATACATAATTAAGGTGGCTACAAATTACATAAATTCAAAGGATAGTACAAAAATGCCATCATTGAGAATGGGTGACATGAGCTTTACGACCACTGCAGAGTTAAGACAAATAATATTCTGCATAATTTTGGGAAATGTCTGACTGTTCAACACTTCTTGAAAGATTTTAAGCATAAAAATGTATCATAGCTGAGCAAGTAAATTTTTCTGAACAAACTGTACATTTTGATGCATATGCAATTTTCGCACAGACGCTGAATTTTGAGTTGAGTTTACCCCTTCATAAATAACATATATACTTTTATAAAATGAAATGTCAATCACATGGGGTCAAACCAAGGAGCCAAAACACATTTCACTGCTTTTTTCTGATAAATTTTGAATATACAACACAATTAAGTCCAAAATACTTTACTGATCACAAGAAATTGAAGATTACATAGATATATCTTTTGATAAATAATCTTTCTTAACCACTACTCTGATCACAGCATTTTAGCCGATTAATCTTCGAGTCAGTCTCATTGGCGCAATTAGCTAATGTTTACACACTTTTCAACTGTCACACTGATGCAGAGAAAAATAAAGAATTTCTGCTTCCAAAATGTGTCTCTGGGCAGACGTTTTACCATGCCTCTCCAGTGTACTTGTTTGATAATTTACACATTTTTCTGATTAACATTGCATGCCAGTACATATATTTATGACCCAAGGCCATTTCTACAGCCATTCACATTGAAGTTTCTCTAGGCATGTAGCTTTTTTACTTGTGGTCTTGGTCTCTATTGCCATCCTCTGATCTGTTGTCTCCACTTTCAATTCTACAATTTCTGCAGCACATGCTGACTAAAGTGTTTGTTTCTTCCAATCTTCGTCAATAATTGCTTTCTCAGGCATTTTCTGTCTAGTTTTTTGTTGTTGTGAATGAAAAACTAAAAAGAGTTGACAGTCGCTTTTGCTTAATTTTCGGCTTGCTTGCCAACAATTTTGAATTGCTACATCAGGTTCAAATGTGCACCAGCTACAGTATTTTAGCAAGCCAATGGTCACACTGAACTTCAAACTACGCACCCTTCCGTGAAATTTTTTAGGAATCATGCATCTGCAATCTAAAATAACCTCCACCACCATCATCATATTCTGATTCTGCAAATTCCTTTTTAGTTATTAATTAAAAAGAGAAATCGGAATACGCTCAAAAAAAAATTAATTCACTGACTTGTTTCTACAAAATGGTCCAAGCCACCAAGACACCGAAGTTCTTCCTTAAACCACTCTCCAGCACGGCGTGATGTTAAACTGAGAAGTGATTCCATAGCCAAATTTCCAGTCTGAAAAAGCAAACCCGATATTTTTCACATAAAAAATCTATACTTCTATGAAAGTTTAAAAAAAACAACAACAAAAAAGCAACCAAACAAATAAACCAGCAAATCTGAAAGAAACATCTCATTTTGTCATTATTTATCTAATCAGGGAAGTATAGAAGAATTTCAATTTCTATTGTGAACAAAAGTAGACAATAAAGACTATTTTTTAAACACTCTTTACATAAAATTATATCATTTTTAATATCCTATTTCAAATTTCTCTTTACTAGTGGTAATTTCCCTGATTCATAGTCAGAGACAGTTATTCAGCCATTATATAAAAAGGGAGATAAAAATAATCCAGCTAATAGTAAGAATAAATGCAAAATTTGTAAAGCGCATACTCACACTCCTAAGGAGCATGCTCTTAGCGCTCAAGAACAAGAACAAAACATGGACAGCATACGAGGCATGGGGAAAACAAACAAATAACATGAACTATACAAGAATAAACAACAGTACTAACATAGAGTAAAATCAAATACATAAAACACAAAGAGGAACCAAATAACAAAAACAAGATCTGAGAGTAACATGATATTGTAAAAGGAAAACAAACAGGGAAGGGCGTGAAAAAGGACTAGCTTTGTGGGAAAGGGTGTTAGTAGTAATGTTTAGGAAGGAATATCCCTTTTAAACATATGCAGTAAGGTTTATAGTTCTATTTTGAACCAAAGAATTATGATGGATTGAACACAATGATATTGTTGGTGAGGAGAAGGCTGGTTTCAGAAGAGATTACAGTACAATAGATCATATTTTTACATTCGTCAATATTATACAAAAGCAACTCCAGCATCACAAAAGTAAAGAAGTAGAATTTATCCATTTTAATTAAGCATTTGACTATTACAAGAGATAAACTTTGGAATAAGCTTTATAAAAATGGTATTCATAGCAAGCTACTCGCAGCTATTAAAAGCATGAATAATCTAGCAAAAGCTAGAAATCATGTGGAGACCAACTTGACAGAGCACTCTGAATGTTGTAGGGGCTTAAAGCAAGGGAAACACTAAGTCTTGTTTTATTTTATTTATCAATGAGTTAACAAATGAAATCCAAGCTAACGGTCTACACATCCAAGGCTGGAGCTGGGCATTACTAGCTGATTTTATACAATGAAGAATGACACACTTCCCTCAGTTGACCCAGCTGTTGTATAGACACCTGACTATTAAAAGGTTGGAAAAGTAAAGGCAGCAAGGGAGAGCTGGGCCTTCATAAAGAAAGAAAAAAAAGCTGGCCCTGAAATAAGTGAAGTCTATAACATTTATTACTTTTTACAATATCATCTAAAAATCTTTAATATATTTCAATAGAATTTATGCATAGTTTTCCTAAGGAGTCTATGAGATTGCAAACGTATCTGTATTATACTCACCGAAACAAAATCAAGATCTATCTGTTTTGCATTGGTTTCGCGCTGTAATTGTTCCAGCAGTTCTTGGACACGTCTTCGACATTTTTCAAGCTCTACGCTCTCCTCTCCATTAATACCAGTAGTAGCAGATATATTTGCTTCCCCTGTATCAGCACCTGTCTGTAGGACTGGTTTAGCTATGGTGTAATCTTCCCTTGGCATGTCTACCTCATTCAACTTAAGCATTAGATGGAGTGATTCTTTGTCCAAATCCATGTTAAGGCGATCACGAGACAGCATAAACATCATAGCTGCAGTGCTCAGTGCCAGTGCCTATGAAGTAAACAGGCAATTCTAGTTTAAATGGTTCCTTTCAAATGAATTCAAAGATGGGTAAACCACATCAACATACACTTGACAAACAATAGCAGTAAAAACACGTGCATGCTATTGCTACAAACACATATATATATGGAACAGGGGATGGGAGTTTGGTAATGAAATTATTTTGTAAGATGCATCCATAACACCAATGTGAAGAAAGGAGTGAAGCAGCAGTGCCTGGATCTACCCCTTCCCACCATGTTAGAACTGTAAACAAGTGTCCCATCTATATAACATAAATATCTATGTGAAACTGAATCTTAAAAACCCATGATCCTGTCTTAGTGACAACTTAACAACTACACCTCCTTAAAACTAAAATTGTTCAGATTTGCCAAAAACATGCTATCAGTTTATGCTTATCTAAATATGCGTAAAAAAAGGCATGACTACAGAAAAATAAAAACATGCAAGTTTATAGCAAAGTGCCAACAATGAACACTTTTATTAAAACACATCTAAGCCTGTAAAAGTTAGTGCCTATGAAGTAAACAGGCTACTTAAAGAAATTTGATGTTAAAATGTTAGATTTAAATGGCAATTTTAAAAGAACAAACCCTGAAGTAAACAGTCTACTTTCTGTTTTTTTCAAAATACTTGAGACAACATATATATATTGCTGTAATCAGCAACAAGTTATCTGTGCAAGATATATTGCTTAGATACTGCATATAAAAATTTTAATTCTGAAACGCTGGCAAAATTATAGTAGTTTTCATATATATTATATGTCCCATTTAAAAAAGTCGCCAACAAAAAGTCGTCTACTTAAATACTTGTTATTTCCATATCGATTTAAAAAAACCTTGCTACACTTGTTATTCTTACTAAGCAATATGTCTACTTTCTATACCATCAGATATTTTTCAATGCTCTTTTTCTTATTATGAACTTTGTTATGAGTTAGGTTCTTCAGCAATTCTTGAATGGTATTTGGATTTTAAGGACTGATTTTTTTTTTCAAAAGAGTAAGAGGGACTGAGTTATTATTATATTTTATCATTTAACAATCTCAAACAGAAATATAATTGTTTAAAAATGACCTAACAGAAAATCTAGTTTTCATGGATAACTACACTATCTACATAGGCAGTCATACCTGCAATACTTCAGTCAGAAATTTTATAAGTCATGACTTACTGAATCTGAACAAGCATCATGAAGAAGGCTAAAAATCTTTGTTACAGTTCCATGAGCACGCAAATGCATCCTAAAAGATGGCAAAATGCAGCGACCTGCTAACTGTATTGTGCTGAAAAGAGGCAAGATAGTAATACCGTGTTCATAGTAAGTATAAAATAATGTGGTTAAAATGATAAAGCATATGACAGAATGCTCCTAAGGGTCACTACATACAAGTACCACTGCAATCAGTTGACTTTCTGTGCAAAGAAATCAAAAAGAAAACTCACTACTTTCTACATATTATGTTTTTCTTGCTTGAAAAATACTTCATGGATTTTTCTGTAAAGTGACTTAATACAGATTATACTAGTGACAACAGAACAAATAGGTTTTCGAATTTGCATGAATAAGCAGTAAGAATGCTACAACATTTCTGGCAATTCTCAAAAGTGGCAAAATATTTAAGTTCTCTCTGTCTTCTCTCTCTCACACACACACACATATAAACATATCAAGTATACCAAACAATAAATATCTCTGTCACAAATATGGGAAACTGTCAAAAATGTTAAAACAAAATTTACCTTAATGTGCGAATAGATGATGGCTGATCATCACGAAGACTATCCAGCAAATACTCAATGTCATCCATGAAATCCTGTGTTTCTCCAGATTCCTGTACTTCATATGCCTGCTTCACATTGTGTACTACAGTGTACAGCTGTACAGAAAACAAGCATGAGAAATGCTCTATCGAGTTCTTCAGTTTAAATTTCATTTTGAAAATAGTAATGTTATTTATGTATTACACAATAACATACTAATCTAGTGCTCAGCCAGGGAAATTGACTGTTCTTCCCATGCTACTTTTTATGCAGAGAGGAGATGCTGTATATTTTTAAGATTCTAAATCTGAATGCACAGCTGGTGTCTGTTATTATCCCTGAAATACTTTATTTAAAAAAAAAACAACAAAAAACATGCAAACACAAACTCGGTAAGTTAAGACTGAAAATTTAGTGACATATTTTAGTTATCAGATCAGAGGTGGCCTTTGGCATGTGCGAACTGTGCACTTGCACAAGGCTGCCATGCTAATATATATTAAATATAAAACAGAAAAAGAAATTAACTACACAGCTGATGGCAATGTGGCCAAAAAACATCATGTTTCTTTCAATTAGTACGCTATATTTACTAATATTGCTAGAGTCGGAGCAGTAAGCTATGTAGTATTGTAATGTTCTGCTGTAATGAGAATGTCATGGGACGCCACTTTGTTTTTTTGACATTGGCGGATGAAGGATAAGTAGTTGAACATCTGCAAAAAGCTGAGAGAAGACTGGCAGCTGTGCAGTGTTACACATCATCACCAGTGTGGCACCATAGGATAACAAGGCATCAAAAAATAGGGGCTGGACAGAGATGTACAACAGTCTTATGTTATCTCTCATTTCTTGGCTCTGTCAGCTGTCTGAAAGAGACTTCAAAAGAAAGATTAACACAGTGACAGAGTATCTGAGAGTTGCCGACTTCTTTCTACCCAACAACAGCAAACAGCTCACATCGTCCATCGACTCTGTGTTTGTGTCTAGAGAGCTGAGATTTAGGAGACATTATCTGACAATGATAGGAAGGCGGTGTTCAAAGAAAGTCAGAGCTCAAGTTCTCAGTTGGCCATCGTCTTGCCGATGCAGCACTGCAGCTGCTGTTGTCAAGGCCTTGCACAGAATTATTCATTTGTTTGGCGTGAATCTGTGTCTTGAGGTTTTCAAGTCCATACACCAGACCATTGTGTTTTACAACAGAATTTAGCCACTATCTACATCACAGTGACATGTCAGCAACTTTTATATCAGACCCTGCTGTCAGTAGCATGTCTTCCATATCCATCTGTTTCCTAATTTTTGCAAGTTGCATCCCCTCTTCCTGCAGGGCCTACTGGATCCTATCAGGTTGGATCACTAAAGAAAAGGGAATGCCTGTTCCATGGAACCTAGCAACAACATTTTTTTACTTCTTCTATTGATATGATATATTAATTAATTATTGCTATCTGCATAAATCAATATAATGTGCTTACATGCCTGTATGTAAAGAACCTTGAGTCTGGCTGAAGCTGGAGAAAGGCACTATACAAATGTGCTATTCATTATTTACTTATGAAGGGGCCACCAATTCTTTCTCTGCCCAGTGCCAGAACGAACCTAGAGCCACCCCTGATCAGATACATTTTTCCTTTATCACGCATTACCTGCACCACTTAATAGTTTCCTGTAACTGTGTGATTACACTGGACACTACATACTTGGTATTACTCTTGCGGATGTTGTTCCTGTGATAATCTAATTCTTCCACATGACCTAGCATAAAAAGTAAATTTGACATAAAAGCTCACTTCCTTGTGCTGTTTGTTAACATGAAGTGATGTGTATGAATCTCTGTCCTCATCCTTTGACCAATGTACTGTTCTTTTTAACTTCGGCATTGTCTGTGATGAAGGGACAGCATCTTCAAAGTCATCTACAGCCAGAGGTCTTAAAGTGCGGGGTGCTTTTCTTTCCTAAATGGAAAAAAAAAAAAAAAAGAACACATTTTACAGGCTTTCTTCTTGTTAAATAAGGTGCAACAGGCAAAGAGCTTCTTGTTACATATAACCCTACATTTTCCCCTCTCTACATGAACAATCTCTGAATAGTTTTTAAAGCCAAATTGAAAATATAAGTCTGCTATGTCGTCTATATCAAAACATGTATTTTCCTGCAAAAAATAGAAATCTAAGTTATCAATACAAGATGAGGACTGCAAGAAAAATTACATGCACGTGATGCTGTATAATCCAAATGATATAAATCGTCTCCATGTGCCAAGAGCACTATTGAAACATTATTACAGATTGTTGAGTTCTGAGTATGCACATGATATACAAACATGCAACAGATCTGATACTCTCCCTCTCTTCTGCCCATGACCAACCTTCCCTGACTCACATGTCCATTTTCTAGCACAAGAAATAACCTAAGTTGAGTCAGAAGAAAAAGACACGAGGAGGGGAAAAATCTCCAATTATCTGCCAAAATAAGGTGATGTTGTCTAACCCCTTGATGGCATCATGCTGCACATCTCGTCATGATGCTGTAGGATGAAAAATCTTGTCAAGCAAAGCTGTTTCAGTCTCTTGACCAGGAAAAACAATAAAAGACCAAATGGCAAAGAGCAAAGCATAAGAAATGCCAAAAGAGAATTGAATAAAATAGCATATTTTCTAAAACAGCTCTTAATTTAACTAACAGAAATTTGCACCTGACATGGAGCTAATACGGTGGCTTACAAACAGCAATAGTTTATGGCGTCTTTTGAAAGTCAGTCATAGACCTGGCAAAAATTGGAAAACTAAGTAATGCTTCACCTCTATTTTCAAAAGTCTGGACATTAGGACTTAACAGAACTTGAGACAGTAAATTGATGGGTAGGTTTACGGGAAATGGCAAAAATGTACAAGCTCTATACATAATTTACAATGAATTTCAATCAAAAAGAAAATTTCTGTTAGAAAAAAAAAAAGACCATAGTTAAGTACCATGTGCAATACATTAACAAAACTAAAAGGGAGAAACACAAGTTATATGTACATGAGATGAATGCACATGCTGGGGATGGTGGGGAGGGGGTAAATTGCGACTGAGGCTATATCACAACCAAGTTGTTGATCCTATAAACAGATGCTACATGTGGAGAAAGAACAGTGTGCCTAAGACGAGATCTGAACCCAAGCCAGCCAATCCTTAATTGTGACAGGCACATATAATGTTATAACATAAGATAAAAAAGCACTTTATAGCACATTTGTGCTCAATGTGCTTTAACAAAACAGCAGTATGAAAGAGAAGTCATCTGCAAACTACAAAAACAACAAAATGGAAGAGGTGTGTGTTGGAAGAGAGGGAGAGCAAAGATAGAAAAAGAAGAGACTACCAGTTACAGGGATAATTACGAGGCAGCTCCTAAGGGCAACCTTGAAAAAAAAAAGTAGACTCTACACAAAACCTATACAACTTGACTAGTGTGTGGTTGTCTTTTAACAGTGCAACACTATACAATATACTTACACGGCTGTAATTAATGCAAGTCATGCACTATCATTCACACATCCAGCATGCCAGGCAGCAGGATGGACAATATAAGCTACATGATGTGATAAGAGCATGTAATAACTGAGGCCATGGTTCAACTCAGCACAAAAGCATTACAATGCAGCAAGTCATTTCAACAGCTTCAGTTTCTATTTAATTTTGATTGAGAACTCTACCTGGGTGGTGAAATTTAAAAAAAAATTTCCACATATGAAAACTATTCAAATATATTAATATGAGATTTTGCCAGCCCAAATTACAAATTTCCTGGTAAAATGGCATCTAATTCTATTACTTTTACAGCCCCCTCAAAAGTCTTTCACATTTTCCAATGTATTTTCCAGACTTACAAGTATCTTTACCAACAGTTACTGTTGATGCAAAGGGTAGCTAGAAAGCCTCTAGGTGTGGGGTGATATACACAAACACATGTAGCTAGTTAAGGGTTATGTTTCAGGTAGTGTAGTCAGAGGTTATCACCTGAAAGGAGTTAAGATGGCATGGAATAGGCATCTGGATGTTTCTAGACCCTGTGACTGGACTAGCTAGACTGGTAGGTACTAAGAGGACAGGAAAGTTGGTAGTGACCAGCACACTTCTTTACTCTAAGGTTGAAAAGGACAATGTATCGTTCTGTAACTGTTCCAGGCTTTATTAGCAGCAATCTCCAGAAGACATGTGCACGCTCCCTACAAGCATGAGTATGTGTTTATACAAATCATGCATTTATCATTATTAGAAGGGCAGTGAGTGACAGGGACGAGAAGCTAGCAGCAAATAATAGTGACAGGGATAAAAGGAGTTGACCAGTGCCTGTATCAATTTAAGGCTCTTTCCAATGTCATTCAATGTCTCAGCATTGACTGAAGAGACTAAAGTTGACTGCTGTCAACTATGGTCATTGTAGCATATCAAAGTCTAGATAATTTGAGGGATAACAAAGAGTTGCCAATTGATAAGTAGACTGCAACTCCAAAATGACCCTTGCAGGGCCGTGAAGACCATAAATGTGAACATCTTAGTGAGAGTGGTGACATCAGACTGCTTTAACAGCAGCCCAAGTGTTGAAACAATGATATGAGTACAGTGTGACAAAAATCATGCTTGGTTTTAAGATCCAATTTGTAGGACTAATTAATAACTCAAACTAAAAACTCCAAAAATAAAAATAGCTTCCAAAAAAATAAAATTTAAAGCAGCAGTTTACATGCATAGGAACTGATATAAGCCAAAGTATATGTATAAACTGAACATAGTTTGGCTTGCAGGCAATTACATCCTTTATATGCTATAAAATGGATGAGCAAAAACATATCTGATAAATGAGGCAAGGAAATGCAAGTTGTCATATTCACAAAAGCAGAGACCACTCTTGTGCCACTGCTGAATGCAGAAAAGTTTAGTTTCATTTTCCAGCTAATGTGCATATTATTATTAGTTTAGTCCTTATTACTCCTTGAGGAGCATAGGGCTGCAAACATTATTATTAATACAGTGAATTTATATAGCATCATATCTTGTTCCTATGGACAGGCTAATGGTGCTTTACAACCCCCAGCCCCCCTCCTCCCAAAAAAAGACATGAAGCACACAACATAACATGCAACATTGTTGTCTTGAGAATGCCAGATGAGATAATATCAATGATATCTAGCAAGAAGTTGCTCCAGCAAGCACAAATCATTTGAAAAACTGATCCAGGCTGCAAATGTACCTGTCCACATCATTATGTCTAGTCATAGAATGAATTTTTTTTTGTTTTGTTTGGGCTGCTTATTGGGTTGCCTGCACAACGTCTTCATGAAAAAAACAAAATGAGTTCACAAGCCATCAGAAGTGAAGCACTGCAAATCCAGATATAATAGTGTCAAGTTGTTCAACTGTTCATCAGTTTTCACAGATTAGGATGTGCAAGAGGTACAGATTTTAAAGCTTGTGGTTCTTCCTTTTCACCCTCAAAGGAGAATAGGGCTGAAAGCTTGTAGTGCATATCCACAAAAGCATTATTAACCTATGATAAAAGCAGATCAATATACAGTGGAACCTCGGTTAGCGAACGCCTCGGATAGCGAATATTTCGGTTAACGAACAAAAATTTCGTTAAAAATTTGTCTCGGATAGCGAACAAAATTTCGGATAACGAACACCCACGTGAACCACACGTGACCGACCATCATGTCATCATTCGCGCTAGAGACACAGTTACGATCAGTCGTTCCTTACCTGTGCGCATCCTTCTTATTTAGTGATTGTTGTGCTTTGTTTTAATAAGATAATCCTCAATCATGGCTCCAAAGAAGATTAAAAGCAATTAATAGTAGTGAGGTAATGACAAGGAAGCGGCCAACAAATGAATTGAAAAAGGAAATGATTTCAAAGTATGAAGGTGGCATGCGTCTGTCGGATATGTGAAGTCGTATTACCCAAGAGTTTTACAAAAAAAAGGCAGAAGCAACAAACACTGGACAAGTTTTTTCCTTTAGCCTCAAAGCTACAGAAAAGGGAAGTCACCCCCGATTTTATAATGTCACGTGTGCTCATGGAGGGGGAATCCAAGCAGTAATTCCACCCCTTCCTCCCCACACCTGCTTCCACCCACGCCGTCAAAACGGCAAGTTTTCTGATGTTTAAATGCTTTCGTTAATGTTTTTATGTTTATTTAATTCCATTTATATTGCATTCTAACTGTTCTCACTAAAACAAATACCTATATAGCCTGTAACTTTCAAATATTAGTGAGTCAACAGGGGCTGGGAACCAATTAAATCTATTTCCTTTATTTCTTATGGAAAAATTTGTTTCGGATAACGAACATTTCGGATAACGAACAGCTTTCCAGAACGGATTAAGTTCGTTAACCGAGGTTCCACTGTATAACTGGAAATAGTTCTTGTCCATAGAGCAAATCATCTGTATAATTATAAACTAGGACCCACATGACCACCTAGCAAATGCAAAGTCTGCAGTTGCAGATCAAACTGTAGATCTGGGAACAAGAATGATGCAATAGGAGAAAGAGACAGTGAAACCAGAATAAATGTCATGTACAATGAAGTCACTCATAATTAAAATAACTGCACACTAGCAAAATACTCCAATGAAAGGTTAATGTGGTTTCTGTGTGTACATAATGCTTAAGTTGAAAAGTAATGGCTGACACTGCCAATGCTCCAAAGAATTGTTGAACAATAAACGTCTGCATGATTCCCACCATCTATCACAAAAACACAGCAGAAACTAAAGCTCAGTCAATGATGAACACACAGGCACGAACTGTACATCAACTGGTTTCAAACAAGTATAGCAAGAAACAATTGTGGAGCATGAGAGCTATCGTCCCAGTTAGGCACAGCCAAGTTCACACTATATGTATACTTTGTATGTAATGTGTGTAGCCATAATGCACAAAATGCAGTCACACATGACTGACACTTTGAATCAGATTTTTCCAGTACTTCTTTTGTATACAGGAAGTTCACAGTCTGGTTCAAATCATTTGCTGCAAAACATCTTTGATGTCCACTAAGTGTCTTATTACAGGTGGTCTCAAATGAAAATTTACACTGAGCAAATTTTGGCCTCACTGATATCATTTCAGGAAAATAGGGTGAGAATTTTTGTGTACTCCATTTGATAGCAACTAGTTAGCCATGTAACGTCCAAAGAACATAGAACCTTCAGTAGTACTTGATCACACATGCATCACATTTATCGTGTTTCCCCAAAATAAGACCTCGCCTGAAAATAAGCCCAACAATGATTTTTCGGATGCTCCTGATATAAGCCTTAGTTAAAAATGTCAGCCAGATGGATAGATTTCGCTTTCATTGTCCACGATAGACACGTTAAATTATAAAATATGATATCAATGTATAAATAATATTATGAGTTATCACGACATTCCAGAAGATCTTTAAGATTAGCTACTTAGCAGTTGAAAACAACCATTTAAAAAGTGAAAACTTAACTTCTAATAAAGAAAAAAATAGGCTAGTTTTTGCTCTCTTTAGCTAAAAAGTAAAACAGAAATTTAACCTACTAGTATTAAACAATGGTCACAAGTAAATTTTCACAATACTGACACCTTACCTCTTTGTCAGGTGAATCCTGATCCTGGTGCCATGATCTTGCATTGTAGGATGCTTTTGATGGAGACTGAAATATAACAAATAGCATTTAAAAAATATTTTACAAGTAACTAAATAGGCATATGCAAGGTACTATAAACCTTCTTTACAGGACTATCATTAGCCTACTTTTTGGCCAGTTTTCAACTAGGTATGTCAACATACAACTAAAATCAAATTTACCAGTTTGAAACAATAAAATTGAGCTAGTTACCCTGGAATGAATGAAATTATCCTTTTTCTTTTCAATGTTTGAAATCATCTAAAATAATTAGAGATTGACAAAATAAACCTGGTAATTCCTGCAGGAAGCAGACTTAAATAGTCACATACCAAGCAGAAATGAATAAACATTATTGGCAATACTAAAATCAGTTATGATGGATGCATTTAATAGGTACCAGCCTCAACAATTTGGTGCTTTACCATTGCCAATTTTATGCAGAAAGGATTGTGGCAGAAATTTTCTAAACTTCCTGTTAAAGTGTTAAGTTGCTTCCTTCATGGTTCAATGAAGATAATTCTTTTTGAAAATCATTCAGCTAGCATAATCACTATTTCCATGTTTCATGTGCCCAATGTTGGTGTAAAAAAAATGTCTATGTACTCGCCCTTCTTTTATATCCCCTACTTGACCCTCTTTTAAATATCTATTTAATTTTTTTGAGTGTGTTACTCCTAAGGAGTCCACTTATACCAATCCATTCTCTGCTTTTTATATCTCTTGATTAGTCCTACCAATATCCCTCTGTTGTTTACTTCTTTTTTAACTCTACATCATTAATGTCACCTTTGTGTCTTCACCGTTTTTATATACTTCATTCTTAATGTTGATCATCTTTCTGTTCCTCGTGTTCTAAATACTAACCTCATTTATGTGTCAAGTGTTGTGTATGCTTCTCTGTGAGAATGATTCTGTGCTTTATAAATTGAACATTTATTACTATTATTGTTTTACGTGTAGATCATATATGTTTAAAAGGGCTAGAATGAGTTCAATCTTTTAAAATGCACTTTTACATGGTTTTTATATCTTACTTTATCATAATCAAAAGACAAATGTCATACCTCTCACAGCACACTTGCAATGGTAGACTACTTTTTTTTGGTGGGGGGTGGGGGGTGGGGGTGGAGGTAGGGAGTAGGAGGTTCTTCATTTGCCCAGCTTTGGTATATATACAAAAACTCAAGACTGTAAAACTACAATGTAATAAACTAAACGAAATCTTTTCACACATTTATGATTCTGCACAACTGTGGAGAAAAATCTCATTTTTCAATTACATTATTTGTGAAGGCTGAGAAATATTTCTGGGCTCCAAAAATATTGTTCGAAAGACCATCACATTTTATAGTATAAAGATATTTTTAGCATCTGCATTCTGTCCAACTTTTGAACACTTCAGACTCAACAGCAGTTATTTGCCAATATTGTTTCACAATGGTAGACATACTCAAAACTGAAACTACAAGTGCACTGAAACATAGCAGGGTTAACCATCAATAAAAAATCATCGTTTTTCAGACCCTTGTGTAAAATTGGCCAGGGGTTGTTTCAGTCTCTTAATTAAAATGCTGGAGTTTTTTTTACCCCTTCTCCACCCATGAATATATTTTACATTCTATGCAATTTTAAAATCAGTAAATTTTAGAAGAAACTGGCACCCAAAATTTCAATGTAGTTGTTAAAATTGTTGTTAAGGTCTACCCCAAATTCCAAAATTAACTTTAAAAAAACCTAAGTCTCTATCTTGTCGAGTGATTTTCTTTAGAAAAAGATATTGCTATCTGAAAGTCCACATTTTCTTTTTTGTACAGTATCACAAATTGCCTAATGCTGTGACTATGCCACAGCAACCAATTTTTCCATCTTTCTTATTCATTACAGCAAGCATATAACGCTGGCAATAGCATAGAATATATATATAGCATACAGACAAAGGCACACAGACTTGCAGGGCTGCCATATTACCTGGCATCCTTCTTAGGAGGTTCAGATGTGTGTGTGAGGTGTAGGTGTGTGTTGAATGTCTTGTATGGGTATGTATGTCTGCCCATTATGTTGTGGATGGGTTTGTGAGCAAAAGAAAACTTTCCGTCTTGGATTTTCTCGGACAGAATAAAGTTTGATTTCATTTGATTTAACTAACTTTGATTCATTAAGCAAGTCGGCAACACCAACTCACCATCCATACCTTTTCAAAGACTCGACGCTGCAGGTTAGAGGTGACTGCCCCTGCTGATTTTTTGGTTTTAAAGAAGCGTCGAGTAGAAGATGGTGCAGCAGTTTCTTCCTTCTGGTTCCCTTCTACAGGAGGTGTTAGGTCCTGTGGTAACTCTTGAGAATCCTCAGACATTTCCATTGGCGAAGACATCGCAGGTTTATTTTTTTGATTCGATGTCTCATCTGTGCCACTCTTCTCTACACCATTTCTGTCACTATCTTCCAATATCATCTCTTCAGAAATTTTAGACATCTCTTCTTCTGATCTACATGTTTTCATTTCTTCATTTTCATTTTTTATATCTGGAGGGGTCTGATCTTCAACCATCCTTTTATTGTCTTCATTACCCTCAACACAAGATGGCAATTCTGGTGTAAGCTGAGGCATTTCTGGTGAGTCTGCAGACTCTGAAACACTTTGCTCATTGCTGACAGTAGAAACTGGTGGAGGTCCCCGAGACTTAAAAATTCTGTATTGGCGATTACTAGAGCGAGTTCTCATGCGGACACTTGCATCTTGATTGTCAATTTGAACCTTGCCGCTTTCAGAATTGGTGCCAGCATTAGCAGCGTCCTGACTGGAACTTCCCGTATCTTTAGATGATTTGGGTGGTCGTCCTCTCTTACTTGTCGAGGGAACAGACGATTTTGTGTTAGCAGATGACACTACCACTTCATCTGCAAATCGGACCCGAAGGTTACGGGTTGGTGTGCTGGCAGAAGAGGCATTGTCAGGTGAAGACGTTATCAAGGAAGGTAAAGGTGCACTGCTAGCCCTTTTTAAAGAAGTTTGCAAGCTTTTGGCTTCATGAATTCCCTCTATTTTTGTCTCTTCCTGAGAATCTGATGACTCAGAGAAGTCAAGGATACTATTTTTGTCAGCTTTATCAAGCTCTTTTTTGACATTCTTGAAATACTTTGTCTGCACATCATCTTTTTTCTCTGCAACATCTACTTTAGGTTTGCACACCACAACAAGAGTAGTGCCTTGCTGGTTACGCATTTCCTTACTAGATATCACTGTACTGTTGAACATACCCGCTGTGTGATCTTTATGAGCATTTGTTGCCTCATAACGGCGCCTGTATTCTTCAATTAATGATGGGTCAGTGTATCGTGAATTCCTTCTTCCTCTGCTAGAACGCATTCTTCGCTTTTTGCTAGGAGGGGGTGAGTCTGGTGCATTGATAACTGGGGTTATTATCTCTCCTGTGTATGTTTTCAATGGCTGTCGGCGAAAAGTAGCTGGGAAGATATCATCATCATCGTCGTCACTGCCGTCATCAATTGAGGAACCAGCTTTAGGTGTATTGTCATGCATGGATGCCACACTTACAGGAGTGACAGCTTCTGCACTGCTAACAGCTGAAGTGTCAACTGAGCTGTTTGACAATGATTCTGTTGTGTGAGAAACTGGTACAGGGGTGCAAGGTGTTGCACGGGGATGAGGCTGAGAAGAATAGTAGATGACCTTCATTCCCTCTTCTGTTGTGACTGTCTTTCCAACTTCAACAAACTGGTCCATAATAAGCTGTGATCGACCACTAAGCCCAGTCCATGTACGACCTTCCTGAGATCTGGTGTAGGTCCTTCCAGGCCGAGCAATGGCAGCAGGAAGTGACTGATTTGTTACGTTTTGATTTCCATCACTTACAGTAACAATTCTAGATGCAGGAAGCTTAGTGGTTGGACGGTGCACCTCTTGTGCAACAACTACGCGCTTCGTAGGACTTGATTTGCGCTTATCCTCTGTATCAAAGCTAAAAGGATCCTCTTCCTTTGACTCCTTTACAGGTTCTATCTTCACACCTGCATCTGGAATCACATCTAGTTTGTTTTTCTGGTCTCCTCGAATTGCAACAAAATTTGTTTTGCCCCATTTTGTGTAAGATGGTGTGGCTTTGATTGGAGTTGGCTTCCCTGTAAGGACTTCATCAAAGGCACGACTGGCTGTGCTTTCTCTTGCTCTGCCATATGTCTTTCCTGTGCCAAAACGCCGCACAGTACTTGTGCTGCTCATGTCTGAAAACAGCATACACGATTTCCAAACATGTTAAAAGCACACAAAATATTTATAGTATATCTTTTGCATTGCTTTACACCACTTCAAGCAAAGTTAAAAATTGAAAAAAGCATTCATACAGTTAACCATTTAAATTAATTAAACAAAAGACTAAGTAATATTACTGTGGGGAGGTGGGGGTTAAAAAAAAAAGTTGAAAATAAAACGCGTTTCCGAGAAAAGCACATTCTTAAAATGGTTCTATTTGCACTATGCGAAAAAATCCTCTACCATAATAGAATGCAATATTTACTAGGAACTCAACATGATAAATCCCACACACTTGCAAAGTCTTCGCTGGTTTCGATCGAAAGAATTTCCGACAATCACAACAACAATACCATCACCTCTCTTTATACTTAATCAAAGATCAGACTCCAACTAGTGCTTATGTATATTTCTTAAAATGACCATATGTAAAATTTTTCGATCTAAAGATTGTACGTCCTTGTAAATTACTGCTTGATTCTATGCTTAGTTTAATATCAATGACTTGTTTACAAACTTTGAAGCATCACTTGAAGCACTATATATTCAAACAGGTTAAAAACTTCTAACTAGAAAGATGAGCACAAGGTAAAACGATACCTGCAACAGGACATACACCAAATGCGATGAACAGGTATTCAAATATTATCTGAATCTTTTGAGAAAATCTATCTATATTTCTCTGGCAAGCGCCATTTTACTTCACAAAGCTACAGCAAGCACAAAAGCGCAGGCGCAAAGATGCAAAACAAGTAGAAAAAGCAAACGTTGAGAAGGCTTAGTTTCGCACTTCATACGGGAGGTCACTCTATATGGATTTCATCTTATCAACGGGCTTGAAAATAACACGCCATCGATTCCCTCCCCGTTGACCGTAAGGGACAAACTCTTTCGCTGTCTACTCCAGTTTTTTGTAATTAAGGAGAATGATACCCATCGTATGTTTAATTGTCTTTGCACCATGTAAAGAAAGTAAGTATAAGAGGGGAAAAAATAGAGCCATTAAAAAGCTGGTCATTGTGTTTTAAAGATTCAGTGTGTATCAATCTTTATTGTCTGTACCAGGTCTAATCCAGGACAGAAATTTTTCTTTTGCTCACAAAATAAATTATACATGTGAACATAACATAATGTATATATATAAACATACACACCCATGTAACGACATCTAACACGCATGCAGTCCTAAACCCTCTCACACATACACATGAACTTAATCCAATGCCTCAGCGAAGTGACTGTCATCTCCGGATAAGATCCTATCGAGGATCAAAGAGACACTGTCGATCATTTGGTGATGAAAGTGAACAATGAACGTTCGTGGCTTCACTGCGAAGACAGTTTTCTGAACTAGATGATGTCATTTCTCCGAAATGATAGGCCTACGAGTCCTTGTGCCTTTTATTCAGGATGGTGATGGCTGCTGGCACGAAGGACCTCTGGTAGGGAGTTTTTCGCGCAGGTGGCACTCTGTAACGCCTGCCCGCGGGCAACAGCTGAAAGTTGGGATAGAGAGGGTGTGCTTGGTCTGAAATGATTTATATGCCATCTCTGACTGCATGAAGGTACAAGTGGCAGCTGTGTTGTTCCAATGATTTTGTCTGGTGGACGACTGCTAGTCTTGCATTGTTTTTGACATGGATGTGACCATACTAGGCGGCGATGTTAAATGTGAGGATGCTTTCAACAAGGGACCTGTAAACATTTTCCAGTACCCCAGAGCTGACGTTGAAGCTGCGAAGTTTTTTCAAAAGGTGTAGTCTTTGCTGGGCCTTTTTGTACTCTTGGTTCAAGCAATCACTAAAGGAGAGCATTTTGTCTATCACTGTACCAAAGTACTTAAAACTGGCAGCCCTCTGTACCAGCTGTCCTTTGATTTGAATTGGTGAGGAGAGATGGGTAGTGCCATCATTTCATTATGTGCTTACTTTGCATCAGCTTTCAGGAATCTTTATTTCATAATCAGTGCTGACATGATGCCTTGACAAACAAGTTGCAGCCATCTACTTACTACAACCTCTTTAAGATTAAACTGCTAACATTCTTGTCTATACATTTGTTCTATCAAGATTTGATTAATATAATCTCTTTTTCTCGAGATGCCTGCACACCTCTTTCATAAACATCAGACAGTACAGAACCATGCTGCACATCTGGTGTTCAAAACAAAACTAGACCATGTCACTTCTCATCCTTTGTTCTCTGCACTGGCTGCCTGTTCATGTTCGCATTGAGTACAAGGTGTCTGAGCTTTAATTTCTTTGAGGGCACACATTCTGCCTATTTCTCTAAACTTTTCTTCCCCTACATCCCACTTCATTGTTCATCTGACCAGAACATACCATATACTCAAAACAGTAATATATGGTCACTGGCTTTTAGCTGTGATGCAGCCAAACAGTGAAACTATCTGTGCACTAACTGTGCATTCAAAATACCTCTTTTCCGTAAGCATAAACACAGTCCACTACAAACCTCTTTTCTCTTGATTAGTCTGTAATTCTGATATCCCTTTATTTGATTACTTTTTATCGTTTCTGTTACCTGTCAGTTTGCACTGTTTTGTACTTTATCCTCATTATTGCCAATCTTTCTGTTCTTTTCATGTCCTGCAGTTTTGTATCACACACGAAAAGCATGCCCCTATAGGAGTGTGATTCTGTACAATATAAATTGCACATTACTAGCTATTACCTCCACAGCCAGCAGGGCTGACACTGATATTTTGTGGCCCATCTGATGTTCAGTTAAATGGATGAAAGCAAATAGATGTATAAGGATGAGTTCTTCCTAATCAGTTTGCACCTGCGAATGCAAACATCTTCTTAGCTATAGCTCAATTGCATAAATAAAAATGAGTTAATCATCAAACACATTCAGTTGAGCAAACTCTGATGTCAAAATTTATGAAGTTTCATGAGCTTCCTTTTTGAGTTGCAGTTCAGGATAATACTTCTCAAAGTAAGAAAATCAGTATGTTATCTTATATATCAAGAAACTGATGAAAAAAGTTGTTCCTTGCTGCTTATATCAGTGCTAGGTAATTACAGATTTTAGATCTTTTAAGTATACAGTATAAATTAGTAAAATAACACCAAAAAGCAATATATTTCTTAGCAGGGGCAATTTGTGCACTTTCATGCATGATTGGAAATCTCTGTCATTCTAACATTCAAAGACATAAAAGACATTTGCATCACATTTTTACCAAATAAAATTTTTACACATCCAAGCTATTTTTAATATTTATTAATGATTCAAGAGCCACACATAGTACTTATTGCCAAACAACAATACACTGAGGTCCAGTAACACATTTATTGAACGGCCATTTAAACTTGCCACTTTTACTCATCTTCATTACAACCTGAAACACTGTAAGATGCAATGCCAAGGATAATATTCTTCACAATACAATAACTGTTATTCATATTTATGATCAAGTTTCTTTTACATAATAAACATTTAGATTTGTACAAATTTCTACACTTCAGGCAACAGGTCATCAAATTTTGTTACTAGAGAGCAACAACAAACAAGAGAGAAACTAAACATTCAATATAAAGTGAATTAATATAAAATAACAGAATGAAATAAGACACAAGAACAGAAATATTACTCATGTATGCTTATGTTAAAAATGAACATACAAACTATGCATAAGGGGTTTATGCACGCATGAAAAAATACACAGGAATAAGCAGGCATAGATCTGTAGAGATAAACAGAAGATCATGTACATAAGCAACTTTAATAATTAAAATACAAGCAAAATAGTTTCCACTATCACCAAATAATTGTGAAGTCATCTTAATAAAAGTGATATATCCTTACGGATGAAGTTCACAAAAAAATGCTCTATAAACACATCTATATTTCTTCCTTTCTCTTCCACAACAAGCTTCACTAAAAGGTGTCTCAAATACCTTATCTTGCAAAAATGAAAACCTGAACCCCTATGGTTTAAAAATAAAACTCTGCTTTCAGCCTTATACTTTAAGATACCTAACATTTCACTAAAATTCATCTATAGTGAATGTGGACTCTATGCCTTCTACATTAATTCATATGTTAGATGTATTCTTCTTCTTGTTCCTATTCGCCCCCAGTGGAGCATAGGGCCGCAACCACACCCCACCGTTGGACCTGGTTCTGGACGTCCCTTTCCAGTTGGGACCATGTCAAGCCAGCTGTCTCCGCCTCTCTGTGGACTGATCTCCTCCATGTCTGAGATGTATTGCTTATTGGTTCAAAATGCTACAGATGTCATGTGAGCGCTTTCAAAACAAAAAAAAAGAAAAAAAAAAAAAGAGCCTATGGAATGTTACTCAGTTTGCACTATAAGAACTAGGTTACATGGGTTTATCACACAATGATTCTATCTATTCCTCCTCATGCATCAGGTTGCGCATAAGGCCTTAACCAGAGTCTGCCACCGATGTCAATCGGCTGAAACACACTCCAAGTGACCCCATGTCCAGCCTTTTCCTTTCATCTCCCTTTCCACTGTTCTTCTCCAAGTTTCCTTTGGGCGGCTTCGTTTTCTTCGGCCGTCTGGAGTCCATCGCAGGGCGACTCTGGAGAGGTCTGCTGTCTGCTGGCGGAGCACATGTCCAATCCATCGCCAATGCCTTTGTTGAATCTGCGTGGTGATGGACTCGGTTTCAGTTCTTCAGTGGAGTTTTCGTTGGTGATGGTATTTGGCCAAAAGATGTTAAGTATGCACCTGAGGCATCAGTTGTGGAAGATGTCAAGCTTGTTACTGATGGTTTTGGTCATCTTCCATGATTCTGATCCGTAAAGGAGGGTGCTGATCACATTTGACTTGAAGATTCTCAGCTTGATCTTCTGGCTGATGTTTTTTGCCTTCCATGTGCTCCTGAGTGAGGCAAAGGCCTGGCTGGCTTTCGCCTCCGCATCCCCGGACATTTTGGACCCAAGATAGGTGAAACTGTCTTCCTCAATCTCTTTTCCATTTAGTTTGATGCTGCCTTGGACTCTGGCGTTCACTCTCATACTTTTATCACACAATTATTACACTGTATAAATATGGTTATGGTTTTTTTGGGGGGGAAAATCAAGGTGTTGACAATGTCAAATACTTTTTAAGAGAATTCAAATTATGTTTGATGGATTATTTTTATCAAGAATGGCATAACAAAGTGAATTATAGCCCAAGGTTCTTTCCCTATAACTTAAACAAATCTTCCATAATACAGAGCAGTTTTCTTGAAGATATTAAGCACATTGGTATGAGAGGTGCCCTGGTAATAGTTACGCTAGGTGTTTCAACTTGGTACTGTCATAAGCTCCGCTTTCATTATGCTGAAAATGAGAATATAAAGTGCCCTTTCTGTCAGGATAAAGAAGCTGAAATACACCTTCTATTTGTCTTTCCTATGTATGCTGATGTATGAGAAAGCTACATCCTCACAAAATATTATTAAAGACCTTCTCTATTCAGATTACAAGTTACAATGCTGACACTAAAACTAATGTTTCTAGCCCTCAGCCGCATTTGTCTACAAAGCATCAGACTGGAGAGATAGGTCCCTTAAAATAGCGCATTTCTCTGTGTGTTCTCTTAGTACTTGTGTTTTCTGTAAATTTATCACACGTAACTTGTTATATCTTCTACAATTGTAAAAAAATCACAATGTGACTATTCTATACAGTTTATGGGTGTTTACCTTGATATTGTATGCTCCCCAAGAAATGGGGTGAAGGTCTATTCAATAAAATGATTCAATTTACTAAAATTCAACATGCAAGAACAAAATGCATGAAGAAAGATAAAAATGTAATAGAAAAACCAAACAGGTAAGAAGTCTGATTCAAACCCAAATATGGCTATAAAAATTAGCGATTTATTAAAAGTTTGAAGTTTACTTAGATTACAGGCAAACAAGTATCAAAAACAGATGCCAAACCAACCAACCAACAATTACATGCTTTTTTCTGTGACTGTAGTAATGATACATTTCAAATTATATATTTTATACAGAGGAATATAATTATGCATCACTTATATTAGATACTGGTACTGAGAAATGCAACATTACATGATTTTGTGTAATTATGAAGTGTTATATACTTTACATAATTGGATGTACCATACTTTTCAGGAGTGGTAGTGCAGTTTGTTTACACCAGCATCACCTTATCATCACATTTGAGCAATGTTACGATGGATACGTCTTTAGGCAATAGAATTTGTTATACTCCATTATAATCTTATGAAACTACCCTAATATATGCTGTTATAGATCAAAATGTTATTATGCAGCACATGACCATCTAGCAATAACAGACGTACACGACAGCCCCAAATGAATCGTCAAAAGGGGGCATAATTTGGCAATAATAATAACCACAAAAAGTAGCACATTTCCCTGATAGGGGGAGAATTCAATGCAATGGGGGGGGGAAAAAAAAGCACGGGAAAGACATGAGCAGAGTTCGTAAACTATAAAAAGAGGGGGCAAGAAAAGAAGACCATCAGTTATTGAAAGTATTCATGACCAAGTCCAGCCTTGAAAGCCAAGGTGGTCACTATGTGAAGCAATGGGGACAAGGCATTCCACACACATGGACCAGAGGAGAAAAGGCTCGCACAAATTTGTCTTGTCTGATGTGAGGCCCATATGAGCAGAAGCATGTGCCACACCAATCTTCAATTAAAACATTACACTCCTCTCATATTCTTAAACTGTAAAACTTGCATAGATATCAACACGAAAAAAGCATCCATTAGTTACGTTGCATTCAAGCTCGCAGTGAGTATAAACATCTTTATAGTACAAACTGGTAAGAATTGTCCAAGACTTCATACAGTCTGCATTTCTAATATATGCAGTTGCACTCATTCAGAGAAACAAATAATCACTGCCATGCTAAAGGCACACAACGTGAAAACCATGGTGGCAACAGGAAAATTTTTTTCTGAAAAATGCTGTCTAGTCATTTTGTATTACACCTAATGAATTCATGTATTGTCTATCAGTTTATGCTTTTCATCTACAAGTCAGCCTCTTTTTAGGGGTTTTCATAGGGTGAGTGGAAAGAAACCATCTGTTTACACATTTTTTTTCTCTCTTGGAAACATTAAAAAAAAAAAAAACTGAATGCAAAATGATATGGCACATTTATAATGATTATAGTTTAATAGGGGCATTTGCAGCATGAATTATGGGTTTTCAACTGACCTGTACACAGTGGGAGCAGCTTCTGGCAACATAAGTTTCACTTCATATACATTCTATGTTTGTTGCATGCATCCGTGTCTGCGTCTTTTTTCTCTAAAGCCTACTCATAGGAATGGGATATGGCACTGTATAAGTTCATTCTATTATTATCAATTTGCAAAGCACATTTCCACGAGTGGAGGCAAGTTCAATTCTTCGACAGTTCAGCACATAACAGAGACACACAAGTGTTAATAACTGAATGACACCGAGATAAACACAAATTAAGAATGAAGAAAATGACTTGATTATACTTTGTAGTTACTTTTACTTTTAAAAAATAGAGGAAAGCACATATTTCAGCTTCTTTGCAAAGGACATTGAAATGACCCCAGTATTGTCATCTTCAGTTTGCTGGTGGTGCAGACCTGCTGAAGCTGAGAAACAAAGCCAGAAGCTAGCAGCCATGGATTATCAGCATACGTGTGATAATGCAGGCTCAAGAGGCAGATGGTGGAACCAAGTGGTTGGATATACAAAGTGAATAAAAGAGACCTGAGAACACCCCCCACTTATAAGTAGCAGGTGAAGACATGCAACTACCATAAACTGAGTTTAGTCAGCCAGGTAGGAATAGAACCAGTTCAAGACTGTGCCAGACACCGAAAGTGATAAGGCAGTGCTGAAGCACTAATGATGCATAGCACAGAAAGGAGAGCAAGTAGACCAAAAGGACCGACTCAGGTGGTAAGGCATTAGTAGCTCAGAAAGGTGTGCTAAGGCAAGATCACAATGACAAAAGTAGCGCAGTGTGACCATCTTGTAATCAATGCAAAAGTATACTGACATTCAGTGGAGCTGACAGAAGAAGGGTGTAGAATGGTATGCTTTTTGCCTACAAAAGATATGAGTTGCATAATAATTAAACCCTTTAAAACTTATCTAGTGTGTGGTTAGGAAGACTTATGAACAGGGAGTTTCAGTAATCCAGCCAGAAAAAATACAAAAGCATATATCAGCTTCTTGGTGATGGAAACTGACCGGTTAAGGTTGAATGTAACACATCATGTAAAGCTCAAGGAAGAATGGACTAGCAAACTACTCAACCGATACGACTCATGAGATAATGATGTATCAATGAAAAACTCCAAGATTCCTGATGGTCTGTAAAAGAAAACAGTTTTACTAAAGCAAACGAAATAGAGGATAGCACATATTTCAGCTTCTTTGCAGAGGACATTGAAATGACTCCAGATTTGTCATCATTCATCTTCAGTTTGCTGGTGGTGCAGACCTGCTGAAGCTGAGAAACAAAACCAGATGGTAGCAGCCATGGATTATCATGTGATAATGCAGCTCAAGTGGGGGATGGTGGGACCAAGTGGTTGGATATACAAAGTAAATAAAAGGTGAAGATGTGCTGTTAACTAGCATAAACTGGGAGTAGTCAGTCAGGTAGGTCTAGAACCAGTTTAAAACTGTGCCAGACACAGAAAGTAATAAGGTAGTGCTGAAATACTACTCAACACCCCAAATTCTTAAGTGCAAAAAGAAAAATGGTTTAAAATTTCTTGATTTATAAAAATGCTGCTGCTCACTAGTTTAAAAAAAACCGCTGTGTATAGGGAATAACATCAATTTGCTGTACAGCTAATTTCCTTCACTTTACGCTAAAACCTGGATAAGCAAACATCTAACAAGTTAAAGAAAACTTGAGCTGTCGAAAGTGCAAGCATCTGGAACAGTGCTGCGTTGCTGCTGAATGAAGACTGCCCAGCATTAATTATTTGTAGACATATTCTGTGCATCACGCAGAAGACAATAGTTGTAAAATTGTCATGAAAAATATACGTTAGTATTGTAGTGCTAGATTAAGTAAGAAAAAAGTCTGATGGTTTCTAAGTAAAATTCAAGTCTTTAGTATACATGTGGTTGGCACATAAATAAGCCATTTGAGAGGGTACATTTTCTGTTAACTTGCTGACCCTTTTCTCACTCCAAGTCAATAGTTCAAATGGGCATGCTGACATAACCTATCTTGTACAGGAACTGCAGGCTGCTGATTCATTTAGAATATTTTCTCGGTCAATGTACACATCTTTTTGTGCCCTATGTAAGCCCGTATTTTTTTTTTTTTACACAAGGAACAAAAAGATGCTGCTTGGTATGTAAAATTTTCCCAAAGTACTTTAATTTACAATACCCATTATAAGATGCATTGCCAGTAGCTCCAAACGAATATTAACACAGAGCAGATTTTAGCAAAGATTTTGACACTACTGATTGTTATGTAACAGTGATATGCAGAGCAGATTAGACACCAATACAGCTTGAAGAACAAGGTTAACGTATGTTTGCTCCAGAAGAATGACTATTAAGCTTTCAAAGAGCATCTAATCAGATACTAAATTTCTTGCAGCATATGTCAAAAACAAAAGCACTTGGCATTTGGTGAGCCTGAGCTGCACTGTTTTTTTTTCCATTGAGATGCTTCTGTTTCTCAAAGAACATTTCTGACATATGCATTTAGTTTCATGGCTTGAAGACAATAAAAAAAAAGGTTTATATTCTGTCATTAAAACTGGACAATTAAAAGTGATGTTAGTCTGATACAATCTTATCATGCACCTTACAAACAACAGGCACAGCAGATAGCGTAACTCTCAGGTGACATATCAATGCTTTCCTGTGCTCAAGCAAGATTCTGCACCAAGCATTGATTTCAAGCGCAAAACATATCTTGCAATAGGACAATACTGCTGTGTGTAAGATGCTGTAATGCACAGAGTAGTTATATTTTGCAAAAATCTAATGAAATCTGTAAAAATTGTGGACCATTCATGCTGTCAAAGACTTGCAACAGCAAGGAACTACAAACATCTCACAAGTTTATTCCTGTTTAAGGGACACAGGTACCATGTTTGTTACAGAGGTGTCCACATCAGAAAGAACATATACCATCTTCACAGCTTTGTTCAATGTAAACCAATTATCAGAAAGAATTACCAAGATTTAAAGCCAAGCTTACCTGCAGCAAAGTAACTTATACACTCTTCATCTTCATCACCAACTCCTTAGATATAACAAGCATACACCAAAAAGCAAATATCACAGAAGCAGAAAAAAATAGTGTGAAGAATGAACTGCTTCCAATGATTCCTGTTTGACTAAAATGAAGCTTAGACTTAAAAAGAAACAGTTACTTCAAATCCATTTTGACCCTACAGCTTGCCAAATCTTATCAGGGACAGCTCTTTGCTAAATTTTAGTTAAAGTAAGAAGAAAGAACAATGAAGTTTTGAATTTTCTCTAAGACTATTTTATTTTTTCTGCTTCAAATCAATTAAGAAATTTGAAATTTCACTCATCAAATGCTATGAAGTGCTAATAAAATGATTTCCTAGGTCAGCAAGCAAGAAAAATCCTGTTCTTGCAATTTTCATGAAAATTCTGCACACTTTCTGTCCTCCCCTCGAACACACTTTTTGCTACAGTCTTAGCTTGTATTAATTATTGTAAAGCTTTGAGGTTAACTCCAATCACAGTGGGTGTATATACATACTCCTAGCTTACACTTTGCTGGTCTCTATATACTCCAAAGCAAACAGTCTGTCAAGTTCTTAATTTAAAGACTTTACACAGTGCTAAATTAGTACCTATTTCATCCACTCTTTAGAATTCCTTCACTAATAATAAATTTAAAGAGCACTTTACCCATCATCAAAGGCTCACTCAAAGCGCTTCACAAAAAATATAAACACACAGAATAATAATGGTCTCAAAACAAAGAGTTCATTGAGCTCATGATTAGATGAATGTCATCTACAGCTCAGAATGACTACAGCTCAGTACTACTACCAGATTATCCTTTTCTAGCCTTATTTTCTTTTTGAATTTGCAGCTTTAACATGTAACAACAACAAAAATCTACATGGTGGATAGTATATCAGTAAATTATTTTGTAGAGCGCATTTCCCAAGTTCAATGTGCTGATGAGCAAGAAACTGTACAAATTTTAATAACTATGAGGTCTATACACACTACATAGAACATGCATGCTCCTTTAATCACAAATTCTGCTGATTTATCCATGAGGGAAAAAATTCCAGAAAGCAATCATTTAAAAAAAACTTAAGAAGTACAAGTCCCAGTCTATGGCAGACTCTGTTAAGTCCTTGTAAGTCTCAATAAATATGATGTTCTTGTTAATGCCAACCTCTTCGAAGATCTGCCTTTTAAACTCTCTATGCATTCAACGTTTCTACTTTAACCCCATCATGCAGTGTTGTGTCAAACCTTGATCACAAATCACAAATTGTAAGATATCACTCTTACTGCCAGCATATCCACTTTCCAAATAATTTTTTTATTCTTGAGCGCTCAGCCCTTTTCTTTAAGTCCTTCCTTTATACTCAATCCATCCATATATTTTGTTAGAGATGCGACAAGCCACAGTTTGCCATGCTGTCTCTATTTATATGCTGCCAAATTGCTGGATCTTTTAACATACTTGTGGTAATGCAGTTCTGACTGGTTGAAGCTGGGGCCCGGAATGTTTGGTGATGAAAAGACTTGTTTTATCCATCGATATTAATGGTTCTAACTCTGCAACAGTATTTCCCTTTAAAAGTTATGCCTGGTTCAAAATATTTATTTTACAAAATACTGTATAGATAATAAGTAGTACTTAACAGACATGCTCCATATGTCACTAAACATCCCTCTCTATGATGGCTTACTGCTGAAGTGATGGAGGCTGAATATCAATGGAGAAAGACAGTTCATGGAGATATCTCCTTGAATCAAAGGTAATGAAGCATCCGACTCAGAAGCCGGAATATTATTCCTCAAGCAAGGCTCTATTTCAGATAGTGGATCAAACTACTAGCAAAAACAAAGATGCTCACTCTTTGCAAGTCTACAAAAGCACCAGGTTTTAGCAGGTAACAAAGTGAACAGCGCAAACTGTCTATTCAACAGAAAGATTATACTATGCTGACCTTTGAAGGTTTGGCCGGCGAGGTAAAGACAGTGGGGTCAACAAATACATCCGGTATGCTGCTTCCAAAAAAAATCTTTGTGTTTCCAGCAACAGCTTGATATCTGGCTAATTCCAGGTACTCTTTAGTTAGCTTTACCTGGAACATTAAGATAAAATATAACCAAAATCATACAAAACTGTGCAAAAAAAATTTTGCTTTTCAGTTTTTCGCTCAAATAAACAATTAGACTGTTAATATACTCGTTAAAATTCTCTGCATTAATCCCAAGCATTTTACTCCTATCCACCCACTCAAGCATTGCACACATTTACTCAAACATTCCTACCTTGTTAGCTTCAGCGTCTTTAGAGATGCGATAAAACTCAGCATCTGCTTTTGCTTTTTCACGTGCTATGTGTGTCATGTCTGAAGAAACAAAAATATGGGTTTATTATTTATCTCATTTCAACTACAACAATGTCTGTCAATAAGCTAAAACAAAACCCTAAAAGGCCATCATGAAATCAGGACCTTAAACCAGAACCTAAAGAAATCTCCAAACTTTAAATTAAATGGTAAAGCCCTACCATACTTATAAATCAAAAAAATGTTGCCAAAGAAAAACAAAAAGCGAACTGTAAAAACAAATTTTGGATGCCCTATGTACCTTAGGTATAAAAAGTAGTAATTTATCATTACTTTTTTTTGAATTATGAAAGACTTGGTAAAACATGATAATAGTAAGCTTATACAGCCCAAAGCTGGGCTCACTACACTTAACAAAAAGCTAATCAATATGTCTATCAAAATGTTCTGCGAAGCAGCCAGAGAAAGCATGAGACCAGTGAGGGTTACATCAATGTACACATCAACAGACAGTATTTACACAAAGAAATTTCTTTACTATGAACATAAAACTATGTACACATATGCATATGTTACTTGTTGGTCCCGTCTATGGTATAAACTTCTATACCATATCTCAAGGAAACATCCATTGTCACCACCAGAATAAACATCTACAAAAGTATGATACACTTTACACTTCTGTATAAATATTATGACAAACTTTTGTGGAAGAATGATCGTGATGATGCAGTCCTCTTCTATCTGTTTTGATCATAAAATGACTCGCACTACTGCAGGATAGTAACTGGTATAGTATCTACCAGACGAAACGCCAACAACTAACTCTGGATAAGTTTTGTCAGATTAATGATGCTTTATCTTTGTAAACAAGTTATGTTTTAGCTTTTACTTCATCCTGTACTTGTATTTAAGTGTCAAAATATCACAAGCAAAGATGCAAATATTTCGAATGACTCAAATGAGGTTACAAAGGCAAAAAGTTGGAAGTATTTGTTTGAAATAAGAATCATAAATTGACAGCCAGCACGAAGGAAAAACTTGAGCTGAACAACAGGGGCTAAAAAAATTTAAAATCATGCAAAAGCTGACAATGTATGATCACTATCACATGTAAGAGGACTATTTTGCTATTTGCAAATTTTTAAATTACATGCAGTCCTTCTGGAAAACAGCCCTAGCATAAATTGCAAGTCGACCTGCATGGACTTTGTTTTGCAGCCTAGTTGATCAGATCCACATCTCGCTCCTTGTCTAGCAAGTTATCAACCATAGAAGCTATTTTAGAAATCTGTTTACATCTTATGAAACAAACGTACAAGAACTTACATCAATACATGAAGCATTTTATATAAGTATATATGCAGTAACTGTACTGTTTCTACCCATTATGTACAATCATTTGGTCAACCACTCTGGTTCCCATAATAGTGATACAATATATTTTCCTACAGTTGTGCTTCTTTATTGTGATGATTATGTACATCACTTAAAAACCCTACTACTCAATACTACTTACTCCAAACAACTCAAAAGCTAGAACCATACAACTAAGCTTTGTTCAATAAAGCAAAAATCTGATAGGAAATTGCATGCTTTGGAAAACTAGATTTGATTCCTACACCCTTAATGGAATGGCTTAATGAAACTAAAAACTTTGCACCTACACCCTATGGACTGTGCTATTGCTATAGAATGCTCACCTTCAATCTCAGCAATTTTCTGTTCAGACTCTTTCTCCATTATCTTTTGATCCCACTGGATTCTGGCAACCTGTGCCTGTTTCTCTGCTTCTGCATCACAAACATAAATGGAAAAATGCTTTTTAATAATACAAATGTTTGTAATGCTGTGTATTGTTTGTGCATTTAGGGACGTTAAATGTTTTTGTAAGTGTATTATGGATATAGATTTATATACTTTTATACCTCAAGTTATCTACAGTAGAACCTCGATTATTCTGTCTTCAATTAACCATGTATTCAGTAATAAGGATCACCTTAAAAAAAAAACTGCTAGATATCACAAGACAGCCCAGATTTTGCCACCAAGAATTTAGACTACAGGAATGTACACTACAGGAATGTACACTACATGTGCCACAGCTGTAGTTTTCTTTGTCGATGGGTTTCTGAGAATTACTCTAAAATGATTCAAATAATACCATTCTTGCACCATCTGTGTTACTATTGGACAACACTTCTTCCCATCTTCTCAAAAACAAGCGATGGCCAGGGTTACATCGCTTATTCAATCTATGGACCAGGGCGTCAGAAACATTCAAGCATTGTCATAGGAAATCTTTACTCAGTTCAGTCTTGGAAGAAGACGGAGACCTCCATGAGTTTTACAGGAAATGGACAATTAAGGACACAATTTTCTCATGTTCAAAGAGTTGGGATGATATTCCAAACTTAACCTTTCGAAAGTCATGGCGAAAACTGTTCCCTGATGATGCGACTGAAGATAAACCTTCCAAAAAAGTTTCACTTGCATAAGTACTAAATTGTGCCAAAACATTGTTTGACTTTCTTGAGCAGTAAGCGGATTCAAATTTTAGTGACATCTTAACATTTCGCAAACTTTGCAAACCAGTAAAATTAAAGTGCTGCAAAAACACTAAGCAGCATCTCTTGTTTGATTTTTTCAAGAAAACTTCATAAACAACACAAGGTAAGAATTTCCCTATTCTAGAATTTAAAAATTTTTAGAATTATTTTCGATTATCCCAGATTTTTTTTTTATTATTCGGATTATGAACGCCAGTCATTAAACCAGATAACTGAGGTTCTACTGTATATGATAAGCGAACATCAAAACAACCACAACTATTAATAGTACCTATAATGGCTTTTTTTCTCTCTGTTTCAGCCTCTTTCTCTACCACTTTCTGCTTCTGTATGGAGATCAGCAATTTTGTCTTTTCAGCCTCCCTACAAAAGCAAAATTAAAAAACTACAGGTAATCTGGCATGACTATGATAACATATTTCAATTTTAAAACCTAAGGTTTTATGTCACTTATAAATGGGAACATTCTGTCTAAATAATAGATATTACTGCCATATACATTTCACCAATAAGTAAAACACATCTGATTTATACTTTACAAAAACAGCACACTAATATGTTATTCTCAGTACCTTCCAAGTCAGGCTGAAGCTTAGAGTGTATAATCACAGGAAAACTACATTTCTGGATATGTAAAAGAAAACTGGGTGTATATGCATTTATGTGTGTGTAGTGCACTTTGACAGATTGATAAATCTTTCTTGATTGCGTGGGTGGTGGTGTGTGGCTGTTCTTAGCTGGTGGAGCAATTTGGTTAATTCCAAGAACAAATGGGACTAACCTGATAGTTTGCCGATCATTCACACATCAGTTAAAACTTCTTCAAGGGACAAGTGCATTTAACCACACTCTAGATAGAGCAATAACTCAACCCCATTGAAAAGCACCTACAGAACGGTAAGGATCTGTTCCATAAATTTAATGACTTCAATAGCTTCGATAGCCTTATCAATAGAATATGGCTTGAGGAGCTATGGAACATACAATGGACATTCAATGTGGAGGCAGGTGTTGTCTGCACCACATAGGCCCTGTAGAACAGCTCCAGCTCAGTACGTACTGTACAACAAACAAGCTAATAAGCTCTTTCTCACAAGGGCTGGTGAACACCAGGGCTGCCCTTTTCCCCCAGCACTATTTAACATCTACATGGAAAATGCATGCATGTTATACTTCAGGACCATCTCACCCCCATGTCAATCATGGGAGGCTACTCAGTAATCAGATCACTGATCTCACGGCAGGCAGTAGCAGCAAATTATAGATGCTGACAAACCCACTGCCAATGCAAGCGCATATGGGATTGAGATCAGCATGGACAAGAGCAAAGTCATGGTAAACACCACCGATCTAGCAGATGAATGGGGTACAGCTGGAGAAGATGCAACCCTTAAAGTACCTAGGCATGACCATTTCCAAGAACGGTAGCTGCACGGCAGACGTACATATCCAGATCATGCATGCAACAGCAGCAATGGCCAGGCTCAACAAAATTTGGGACAGCAGAAGTGTCAGCTTCCACACCAAATTCAGGCTCTACAAGCCTCTTGTACCAGTTCTTGTACAGCTGCAAAATGTTCTTCATGCATGTTCCACTTGATGTATAGGATCAGCCTATTCAGAATATATACCTGTCAGTAACCATGTATTAAAAAAAAATTCGAAAGAAACAAAACCAAAGTCTTTAGTCTGCCAAATCTAAGATAGATTGGATTTGGAAAGGGGTGGGATGGGGGATGGCGGAGAAATGGGGAGTAGATCACAGAGGCATCTTTTTCCACAACACCATAGCATCGCTGAAAATATGATCAGCAAATGAGCCAACTTCATCATTTTGTTCTCATCAGACCTTTTAAATGCTTCTTCTCAAGGCAACTTCTACAAGAAGACTTTATGAGGTTTTAATTGCTGAGGACCCTCTCAGTTGGCAGTGTGGTATAGAATAACAAGGTACACCTTTCCAAGAAGCAGCAAAATGAGACATGAATCCCTATGAAGTCAAACAACAAATTACATAGCATTTTTGTTGAATGTCTAGGTATGCATTCTGTAAAACAGTTTTCTTGGCTATACAATCTATCGTTTTAAACATGCTACTTTGTCAAGCAAATGTTTGCTGACTGACCTTGTTGCCTACTTGTGCCACCTTTCCAAAGAAATCTGTAAAAGCATTTAATGGTCTAAAGCAGCTTCTCTCTCTTCTGCAGACACAAAAGAGGCACTGAAAACTTCTATAGGAGTGTAGTTTTTTACTTGCAGTTTCAGTTGACTGTCTCTTTCACCCTCCTCTGATTCAGCATCTACATTTTCAATTCTACACACAACTTCTACAGTGTACTCACTAGTACAGTGATACTCATGGTGACAAGAAGGCTTGAAAATGGGTACATAAATCAATCCGGTAAGAAAATAACTTCCATTCTAAAAACAACATGGAAATGTTATCTTGACAATAGAAGAGGGCAAGAGAGCAGGCAGATAAGATAATTCCACTTACATGGCCTCATAGTTTTTTCTTATCTGCTCTGGGATCTTGGGTTTAGTAACACGAACAGCCTGCACTGTCAAACCAGGGGCCATCTCATACAGATCCTGTTGTAAAGCCCGACGCAGATTTTCATCGATTTGGTCTGAAAAAGATGTGACAACTACTGCAAGGACACCATGTAAACATATCTGTTTATAAAATCTCTCAAACAGTTCTCCAAAATTCCCTCCCTTACTCTCCATTTTTTGGTATTGATACAGAGAAAACAAGTGCATGCCACTCACCCTCTCTTCTTTCCAAAGATGTCATAAATTTAATTTTCTTTTCAAAGCAATCTTAAGTCTCTTGTATTTGCAGTGTATGTAGTGGATTTGCAAAATATACAGCATAGTGCAAAGCACAGGCATAAACCTATTCAGCAATCAAAGCAAAATATAATAAAGTAAAACAATTACCAAATAAATCAATGTAAACTTCTTGCAAGTTGTGGATGCTGCAAAACTGATTAAGTTCATGGTGAATCTTGTTGTAGATGAGTGTCTTGTCATAATCAGCAGTGTAGTTTTTAACAATGTCATACACTGAAAAGCAAACACGCAAAACATTTCTCAGATCTATTAGAAAGGGCTGAACAATGTTTTATAATGCAAATAAAAGCATAAATTATGTGCCAGCATTGATGGGTGTCTAGGCATGCATGAACACACAAAATGTGACCTACACACTTCATCCCCACAGGCATATGCACACACACAAACATAACATATACATGTAATGTATGTATTTCACACATAGTCAAATATTAGTTAAGAAAACATACATTTATCTCATAGGTGTTTATTAACCATTTATACAACCCACACACACAGAAGCATTTTTGCACCTCTGTACCTGCAGAAGCATCCAGCTTATTAACAACTTCGATCCTCTCAAAGTAGATGATGACACCACCACTGAAACAAAATTTTATTAAAACCTAAGGAGACGTCAACTACTATTCAAGTTCTATTCATAAGTATTTGACATTTAACAATGCTTATATTTTTTTATTTACCAATAAAAATAAATTTCAGCCTATATTTTCAGATGCTTTCATTAACCAACATTACAATGGTTACAACTTTGTTTTAATAACAATAACCAAGTATTAAAATCTGTTTAGAAGCAGTTGAGTCTTGGTTTGATACAGGCAACATTTGGCTTAAGGGCTCGGAAGCTAAAATTACCATAGCAGGTGTTGACAGTACAAACTTGCCTTATGCTTTTAATGCTTTCTTTACTCAGTATGGAAGCATGACTTCTCCATAAAGATTAAAGAAGTGCTCAATTCTCTTAATCCAGTCCAGAAAGTTGAAGTTTTTAAACAATTGTTTCAGCGAGTAGAGATAAGGAAGGGTCCAGGTCCAGATGGTATTAGTGGCACATTATGTCTCTGTCCAACACTTGTTTCAACACTCTCTGATTTCACTATCAATCCCTGCTACTTGGAAATTATCTACCACTATACCAGTTGCACAGAAAATTTAATCTCATCTCAATTGATATAGACCAGTAGCCTTAACATTGTTGGTCATAAAAGTATTGGAGACCATCATCAAAGCACTGACTCTAAATGCCACTAACAAATTGTCTTAACCCACTGCAATTTGCATACCAGATCAAAAGAAGTGTTGATGATGCCAAGCTGTTTATCCTCTCTACTCTGTACAAACGTCTGAAGAAACTACATGCCCATTCGCAACTGCTGTCGGCCGATTTCTCATCGGCTTTTAACACCATCCAACCATATCTCCTATCATGGATCATTCACTTTCTGGTTAACAGGCAGCAGCAAGTACTTGTCAACAGCACGTTTTCTGACTCAATCAAAAAATGAACCCGCTCACCCCAAGGCAGTGTTTTATCCCTGCTTTTGTTTATTCTAGACCACCACTGTCACAGTAATCATGAGGCTCAATATCTCATCAAATTCTCTGATGACACTGCACAGTGTCCGGTGTAATGACGATTTCTTATTTGGAAGTAATACCAAAGAGACTCTCTGTGATTTCCATTGGAATTCTCTACCAAGTCCCATATCTGTCATCAAGGAAAAAGTAGAAATGGAACCATCTTCAACAACTTCATTGGGATATCAACACTCAGGTTCCATGAAGAAGGCGCAACAGCACTTGTTCCTTCTTCAAAAGATGAAGTCTTTTAGAGATCTCCCAGAGATTTCTTCAGCTATTTTATAGATCCCATATACAGAGTGTACTGTCATCATTTATATCTTTTTACAACAGTTTACCAGTGAAGGTCAAGAGCAGCTTGTATACACCTGCTCCAAAATTACTGACAGCCCAGAGTGATCTTCAGCAACTGACTCATCGCCTACTTTCAAATATAACAAAATATCTGATTTGTTGACTTTTCATAGCAGAACATTTACTAAAGGTACCAACAGTTTCTTCCCCTATTTATTCATTCATTGACACACAATGTGTTTTGTGACACTACTCTGTTCACATTGCAGTATGTAACATAAGTGTGACTTCTGCTACTGTGTGTGAATTAATGTAAGACTTATGTAAGACTGAACCATGAATGTAAGAATCTGTTTGGTGAAGCGGATATGAATATGTTGTAGTATTGTTGTTTTGTAATTATGCTTCCATATAGAGCTGCATCTAATTGCCCTCTGGGATAAAATCAAGTCTTTTCTTACCTTGTTCCACAAGGAACATTTTTCACTTCATCTGTCTGCAGTGTTGTCTGGAAAGTGAAAAGTCTTCATTGAAATGTTGCAAAATTTACTATTAGACAGGAGGAGAAAGAAACAGTGAGGACATACCAGCTTCTACCATTTGTGCTCATATTAATAGTTGTGTATGGCTTCCACAGCAACTCACAGAAGTCTACATTATTACTTATTATGCTATGATATCTTTCTAAATGGTATCTTTACTTCAAAATCTCAAAGTGTATAAAAGTTATATTTTTTCCATTTACATACACAAATATTTTGCTAGCAAAATGATTAAATCTCACAATTTGTTGGTACCTCGAAAATTAAATTCAGTTTTTTTAGAAAAGTTAAAAATGTCAGCTCAACTCCAATCACAAAAATTGATATTTCAATCCTAAATCAGGAACATGATAAAATAATGATATGCAATGTCAGATTTACTAAATAAGCATGAATAAAGTATAAAAATACTGCAGTTAGATAACTCTGTAATTGGTAGCAACCAAAAATGTACATTGCTAGTGAGTTTTCAAAGGGAGGTTTATTTATTTTGTATAATCATGGAAAAGAAACACTTTAATGACAGTAGAGATGCTGAAGTTCCATAACAATCTATGGGAATATCTATTTTTCATTTTGAATAAAGTAGGAAAAAGACCAAATCAAATAAAAAGGGAAATTTTCACTTTGACAATTTTATCTTATGATGCACTACTTGAAGGCTATAACTGCAACACTATAATGTATAGGGTCTTAAACTAACACTTATTGTCAAATTGCATTTAGTGCATAAGCAAACATTTTTATTTGTAGAGTTAAATCACCTGCCTTAAAATAATGCAAACTTTTTCTATTTTAAAAAATTAAGCAGGGCAGTCTTTCTACATATGCTTACTTGCACAGACCGGACAGAAGTAAGAACTGGTAGCATGAAGTGATATCCTGGCCCACTGGTTGATGAAAGCAGTGCACCTCCCTGTTGATCACATATTGTGTAAAACAGAACTGGCAATAAAATGGATAATTACTTAAAATTTTACCCAAGTATCCTTCAATGAAAAAAACCATCAAAACTAAATTTAAAAAAAGTGTTTTGCTGTGCTCCAAAAACAGAATATTTTTTCAGCAGCAAATAACATCAGTAAGAGAATAACACTCCTGTTTGTATGAACTTGTCAACATTAACATGCTTCATTGCAGTGAATTAGCTCCAGTGATACTCAGCTTTTACTGTTTAACATGACATTACTGATATTTCCTGATCTTATAAACAATGATTTTTGGAAAACTTTTTCAAAATGTGTTAATATTCAATCTACAGTGATATCCCTCCAGGGCTCAGTCTTGGCTTTATGGACATTATTCACATATGGTTCTTCCGGCTTTCCAAAACCTGGCCTCATACCATGGTTACTAGGAAGAATGGATGAAAGGTCCTTGAATTAAAGTCAAATTGCACAGGCACTGCTATGTGTCATTCTGTATGAATGACAGATATGATAGAGCAACCAGACTATCATTTATTTTGTTTGCAAGAAAAGGTCATACCAGACCAAAAAAAAAAAGAAAAAAAAGAAAAAGAAAAATAACAGCAAAATGAGTTAAAATGATACACTGATCATTTCCAATGAGATAACACAATAAATTTCAGCTGATGCTGAATGCGCTGATATAACAATAAAGAGTCACAAACCAATCAAATTAACACAAGGTGTAAGAAAGCTTACCAGTTATGCATAAACCCATTCCCATATTTGTCAATCTTTGTTTGGTTATTATGGACAGAAAGTTGACAAAAGTATAAATCAGGTCAGGTTTCTTTTCATCCAACACCACTTTTCCCTTGATTCACAGCTATCCTATTGTCTACTGCATGTAAAAGAATGCTACACAAAAGTGACAGATCTCAGCATAGCCGAAGTCTTATCAACATTTAAGAATGGTCACCACAATAGACTGAAACTAAATTGACAATATATTGAAGCAATGAAATGAGTATGGCAGTCTTGAAATATATACTTACTCTGTAATAAACTCCAACATGACCTGCAAAAAGTACAATGTGAATGGGTTATGCACAACTAAAAAACACAGACAGAAAATGGAGATTTGGCAACAAATATTTAACAAGTATGACGCTAGTCTTAAAGTTTAAAAAAAATCTTTACTGCACACTGCAAAAAGTAGTGGGCAAGACTCTTAAGAATATTTTCCTAATCATTAGTACATAATTCAATAAAATAATAAACTATCTGAAAACTTCCTTTTGAACATTATCTAGGTCAGAAGCTAAGAAGTCTTCAACAAAATAACACATTTCATGACCAAAACAAATGCAAAAGCACAATGACAGGGATCACAGAGATTTGACTACACTCTCTCAAAAGCCTTCTTAAAGTCTATGAAGTTGATAGAGGTCCCACTGATACTGAAGGTGCTTTTTTATCAGGATGCAAGTTTAGAGATCTGCTCAACTGTGCTTCTACCTGATCTTCTGCTAACAGTTCTGCTTCTGCTTCACAGTGGTGCTGCTGAGGTTCTGTGAACTTTCAGTATGTCTTTGCTTGGTTGAAAATGTTTATGGTTCTATAGTACTGGAACTGTTTGCTGTTTCCTTTTCTTTGGGGGGAGGGGAAGGTATGACTAGTGACTGTGTCCATTCTATGGGTCAAACTGTCTGGCCTTTCTAGTTTCTTCCATACTCTGCTTAAGCAGCTCAGCTGGAAATCAACTGTCAGTGCAAGGCAGATTTTCTCCCTTCAGACTTTCAACCTTTTCAATAGGTCTGCAGGTTGGGAAAGGTTGTTAGGAGTAATGTTTACAGAACAGGTGCATTTTCAGTTCACGTTTAAAGGGTTCAACAGTGGATAGATGGCGGAAATATGCTGGGGAAAGTTCTTTTTCCTTTTGCTGTTTCCACAATTTACAGAATATTTTTTATCCTACAGACATAACCACTTAGGTATTTTCCTCATTATTATTTTCTTCAAGACATACACATTTACTTAGCATATTTGTTCGCCAAATTCTGTAGAAGAGAATGGATTAAATCTGATAGAGGGAGGTGAGAGTACTTTTTGGGCCATTTGAAAGCATTTAGTGAAGAATGACTTCTGGGGTCACCAGCATTGAATGTGCTCTTTATTTCTTTCCCTCAGAACCACTATTGTTTTGCCACCACATGCTAGAAGTTTGGCCTTTAAGTTTAACTGATATAAAATAAAATTATACCTATCTGGTTCATTAAAGACAGTTTGTCAACAACAACTGCATATCTCATTCCCCTCTCTTTACGAGGATCATACTCGATACCTTTAAGCAGCTAGTTTCGCTTTCTTTTCCTGATTTTGGTGTTAGTATGGCATCATATACCTTCAAATAATACACTTGTACCCATTTATATCTGATGATATAAAGCATAGCACACTAATGAACACATAGTTTCACAGAGCTATTCTAACAGCTTGGGATAAAGAGAATCAAGCAAAAGCAGTTCAATGCTGTGCTGTCTAAGTCACCGCCATTATCCACGAATTATTGTCTTTTGCAAACTATCCTACTCGATTCACTACTTCACGTCAGTGAAATACTTAAACAAAAAAATGGGCGAAAAGTTCTAGTTTAATGTCAAGTGTTGAGGTCAGTCTCCATACTAGAACTAACCATCGGCTCCGATCTGTTGCGATTAAAATAGGGACAGCTACTGGGACTGAACTTTGCTCACCTTCTTCAATCTTGTGAATGGAAAAATTAATGAATACACCAAGAGCTACAGCAACGACTGCCAGAGCTACCGCTGTTTGTGCCATCTTTTGTGCCTGATGCGATACGCGCCAGTTATCCGAATACCTGAAAATGGACATTTTAAATATTTTGGTTCGCCTGCTTACATTGCTATATTATATACACAGACATAAATAGCAAAAAGACAGAATAGAGTATTTTATGATCATGAACACGTTTCTGTCATGTTGTTACTTTTCAAGTCTTAGGCTTATGTCAGTGCATGTTCAACTTTGATCACCTGGTTGTGGGCTTCAGTGCTCTCCGGCAGCGGAGACGACTGTCAAAGGGAAATCATTCGCGGAGCGTATAGGGCGTAGGTATTGGTGTAAGGTTTTTCAGTTATCGATAAATTTACCCCCTTACATCAGAAATTACCATCTAAGATGGCGACAGCACACGCATCTCTAAAATAAAAGCGTTTTATTTAAATTGTCGTTTACTATTTGAACAGTTATTGTCATACGTCATAGTATCTCATTAGCAAAAGTCGAAATCACTGTATGCAATTGATAAGATAATACTTTATTTATCCCAGAGAGCAATTCAGTTGCAGCTCGATTAAAATTTGTACACAATTGTATGCACAAAACTGGCTTCTACATTCGTGTCTTATTCATTCGCACAGCCCCATTCAAAAGTCGCACGGCTGAATCATACAAAAGACAGCCGCAGTCTGTCCTGCATGCAGGCACAAAATCGGCGGCCCGATGGGAGCAGGACAATTTCTTTTCAGAGCATGCCTGTCGAAGGATTGCAGACACTCTCAGAAGAGTCCGCCTATTACACAGAGTCTGAAGAGAACTCTGAGTTGACCCAATGACTTTGGAGCAGGTGGATACCACACGATGTAGGCTGCTCTTGTCGTTCACCGATAACTGTTGTAGAAACAAACGAGAAGGACAGTACTCTATGTGCGATCTGTAAAAAAGCTGAAGAAATGGAAGATAGTGGAGTGAAATTTCGCGAAAATTTCGCGAAAATCTTTGTGCTGATGCAAAACTAATTGACAGGGTTCATACCTCTGCTTTGAAAATGTTTCTGGGTGTATCTTTGAAAACACAAAATATTGTTTAGGGAGAATGTGTGAGATGCTTTTTATTGTACAAATGTAGTTTTGATAGATTGTTACAAGCAATAATGGAGTGAGACGTAGTGACTAGTAGTGACCATCTTATCCTTATTGTTGTCTTAAAAGCAGTCACTCCCAGTCTTCCTATTTGCAGAATCTGAATCGTATAGGCATGAGAAATACCTTAGATTCAGACAATATAGGTGTTACTAAGCTAAAGTGTCATAAATTAAGGTATATAAAAGACACAAACATTAGAATTGTCCCCTCTGTAAAAACATTGAAGAAACTGAATTACTTTTTTTTTATTGTTGTCCACCATATACTAGATTACGGGAAAAATTCATCCATCCCAAACTTTGGTCTACCCATCCATTTCCCATTTTCAATACTCATTCCAGATAACCAACATAATATTACAAGTTGTCTAGCACTTTATTAGCATTTTATTTGACCATTGCAACGAATTCAAGAAACTCCATCAGCTAATAGTAAAATTTTGTTTTATAGCAAGATAAATGTTCATTCCTAAATCACGTATGAAGACAAGTGAAGGAGCAGCGCCGTAAGAAGATTGAAAAATCACTACTACCAAATTTGCCATTACCTCTCTCTTTTTTAAAAATATTGTACAGTAAATTATAGTGCAACATGACGACGCTCACAAGAACACGTACACACACTCATCTATTCGCTCTAGCATGAATGCACGCACAGAAGGAAACAAGTCTGATAAACTATTTATTATGCTCAAATAAACATTGAGTACATACTCGTATATTGGTGTTTGAAATACACCATCGCCGTATAAAACTTCTTGGAGTAAAATGACAACAGAGTGCTTATATCATAGTTCCATGCGTACTTCTTAAATGAAACAATTAGTGCATAGTTTGACCATAACATTGTGTTGTGCAGTACAGATTTATAACGTGGACCTGGAAAAGTTTAGGGTTCAGTATTCTTGATTTTTTTTAACACTTGGCAAAATATTATGCAGGCTGGAATTATAGTCTTCAGTATTACATTCTAGTTTGATCAGAGTACATGTACAGAATATTCTTAAGCAAGGGGAACAAGAACACTCGAGTAAGCATACAGACTGATGTTCGACATATATTTCCTGCTCTAAGGCGAAATGATACACCGATGACTTCGAAAACAGACAATTTTTGAAGAATAAATTATTTTCATACTTATAATAAACGAGTTTTCATATCGCGAAGAACTTCCAACTATCTGATATATTTTATTTTAACGTATGAAATAAGATTTTACACAATGACAGTATTGTCAGAAACAGTCCCGGTTACAAGCGTTCGAAAGAAAGCCAAGCGGTGTCTTGTGCTGCCGACTAGCGCTGCGTGCGTCTTCATGACAGATGTTACAGGCTACAAAAATGTCAGGCGACATGGCACATTGTTGATGGTCAATGTGTATATATCACTCATGTACTTCACTGATTTCTACGCGGTAGTTTGTAGTATCTTTATAAAACATAACTCAGTCGCTGCAGACAATTACTTTACATCTCACTTTCGCAGCCAAAGTCACAATGAGGGTGTTTCGTCCATTATTCAGCGCCTGCACAATGCGCACTCGTCGGTGGTTGAAGCGGAAGTGTGGGGCAGTCTGTTAACCACTCAGCTGCCTTTACCGAGACACACGAATGTAAAGAGATAGGTGAAAAAAGATCACGGTTGTGTTATAAATTGTCACAACAGTAAATTTTATAAAGGCAAGAGAAAAGTTGCTTTTATTTGCTGTCCAGATGGTAAATGCCTGAAAACTCGAAAGATGAAAATTTTTGTAAACGATACGAAGAGAAAATTTGGTGCTGACAACAACCTCAACAGTATGAGGTCGACATTTCGCATAAGGATTTTCATATATACGACCCGTAATTAATCAGGTAGATCCTAATATTACATCCTGGGTATAAACCGAAAGTGAGAATACTCAAGTGTCACCGCGACAAGCAACAACACAGCTTCTTGCTCGTACAATCTTCCAGATGCGTGTTGCAGCATCAGACATTGATTCCGAAATAATAACTGGCGAAGGGAACATTATAGGTGTAAAAATTAGCACTGTTGAAAGACATAAGTTAATAAATATCTATAAAGCTACCAAAACTTCATACTGCTTTATTACAGGAACGAATGGTGTCAAAAATTGAGAACTGCACAGAGTGATGGTTTTCTTGTTGCCTTTAAAATTCACCTTGATGTGTTTACTTAAGTCCTAATAATTATAATTTAAAAAAATAGAGAAAGTAATAAAAACACTCTTTTTTTTTCTTTCTACGAACAACCGTTCCACACACACACACAAAGAAAGAGCGGAAACAATTTTCCTAGCATTAAGAGGAGTCCGCATATCGTTAAGCACATAAAATATATTGTGTAAAAACAGAAAATAATCATTGTTTTAAAATTGTTATATATTAAAGCCCATATAATTATTGAATTAGCCTTATAGTTGTGCTGATTATTAACATGGTGTTCATGCATAAGTTACTGTGCATCTTTGGTTCAAATGAGTTAAAACGGCTTTATTCTCTCAAAACTTTCCACCCTTCTCTTAAATTCTTCTTATTCGGTAATAAAGTTGTTAATTACGGTCGACAAATTTTCTCTTCGCACACGCGCTGTCAAAGGTGAAAGGGCCAGACATGCGCAGATCGCGCATTAAGCAGTAAAGTCACGTTTTGCTTTGTTTGTACTACCAACTACCTACAATGACTACTTCGGCAAGGCAGCCATGAAAGCGACTCTAAATGTCTCTTTAATTTAAAGAGAAAACTGCTAATATTGATTAGATGTTGATGTCGGACTCCGGTCTAACCGAAAAACCCTCATTTCAGCTTTCTTTCGAGACGAATTTTCCAAACACACCGTCCCCACCCGCAGTCACCAGCGCCATCGCTTATCGGCTTGTCTCCCCTGCCTTACCAGCCATTGTCACCACATCAGGGGGCGTAGTGATAAGGCGAGGGTAAATCTTTGTCCTTGGACATGGCAAAATCAAGGATAAGCGTTTTGCTTCCTTAGTTATAAAGCGGTGTCCAGACCCTCGCAGGTTTGTTTTTAGCCTTGGCGCCATAGTTGTAAGGTGGTGGCAAAGATACCATGGCGTACAGAAACGTGAAGCATTGTCTGCGATGTCACTGTAACTACAAAAACAAGACACTTTTCCTTGAGTAGTTACCCATGTTGCTATGAGTAACTGACCTACCCATCATTTCCCGAGTGACTGGAGTACAAAGGTCATTGGAGTATCAATGATCATATTGTGGTGTAACCACTATGTATACGATGGAGTTGTGATAATATCGGTGTAACATTTAATAAGCACTGCTGATGTACTTAAAAAATTGAGAAAACACATTATCAGTCTACTCCTTGTCAAAGAGCGACTGTGTAGCCTGTTCACCGTGAACGAGGCCACTAGAACTATGAGTATAAAAAAAACCCACAAAAAACAAAACAAACAACCAAACAGAAATCGAAAGAACAGTCCTCTGTCACAACATAAGTAGGGAAAAAAACCCGTTGGCCGATGAAATAGTTATGCAGCAGTCAATGTACATCTTCTGCCGAGGACCACGGCTGTAATCTCGTCTACCGTCGACTAGTAACTGTGGTTTCCATGCGCTGCACACAAAAGCAATAAAACTTTACCAATAACTCTTCGTATACTTTCATACAGAAATCATGCTTAATTTCTAATTTGCCAAAGTGGAGAAATATGAAAATGTTCTTTATATGTAGACACATAGTAAACCTAGGCGTTGGCAGAAAGAGCTGGCGGAAGCCACTATTAGTTTGTCAACAGGTAGATGCTAGACAACTGGGACACAGTCTACAGAAAGGTAATCCACGTCTCAGTGAGGATGAAAATATCGCGGTGGCGATATGTTACAAACTCTACAATTTCGACACACTTCAGTGACTGTTGTGCTGACGATACAGACTGAGCGTTGAAAAGTCCAACATGGAGACGAGTGCTCAGTTGTCGTGTGGGGTAAATTTGACAGTCACCTGTTCTCAGACAACCATGTTGATTTAATCGCCGACATGTTCAGTTATCCGACACAGTTGGTCGGTCGTGTTTCCAGCTGATGTCACATGTCCTGACGCCAACTGGTTCACTTTGACTACGAACTTGTATTACTGGACTGCTGGCAGACGATTTTTTTTCTAGTCAACTACTAAAACGAGGCATGCTACTACAAAGCTTCCGGTTTAGTCACATTCTTTGTTTAGGCTCGCTGAGACTAACAGTAGAAAACTTCGCAAGAGGCGAAGCGTTGGTCTTGGCAGACAGAAAGCAATGCGTGTGTCCGTGTGTCATTCTTTGTTGAGTGTCTTCAGCTTGTCCGTATGACAGGGATCCGGCGCTATATATGTCACTTAATTTATTTTATTTATTTGCTAAACAGCAAAATGTTTGTTTGGTGTACTTGTGAAACGTGTCTCCCACATGAACAACAATATGCTCAGTTGGAATGCCTGTCATACCTGAAAGAGCTGGAGAAGTAGGAGGACTATGGAGGTCGTTGCTCTCATCATCGGACAGGTAGTTGTCTAGGAATTGAAAAGCTGCTGCCGTTATGTGTTTTCCTGTGGACAGATATATTTTACAGTAAAACTAATTTTCATTACAAGGCAACACTATTCAAGTTCATTTCTTTTTATTGTAAGTAAAATAAATAAATATGTGTGCACCAATAAAGACCTCGCAGTCGTTTTTATTTATAACATGATAACATTCCTTAATACTCTTAGTAATTTGTATCTTAAACGATCTGCGACTAATGTTTCTTTGTCGACTGTATTAGTCTATTTGCCATCACCTAGTGAAGACTGTAACAAAAATAATACGTTTTTATGATTAACATCACCAATTTTTGATATACATTCTTACACTTGCTTTTACATTGGATGAAGCATCTAAACCTCTTTTCTGTTTGTGTAAATTTAAATCGTCGATATACATTAAAGAGGCTGAAACAGATTGTCAGAGACAGACTGACAGACACGGAAAAATAGAAAGATGAAAAAGTAAATAATATGAAAGAATAACAGATTACTTTAAACAAGCTCACTAGCTGTGATGTATTAGTAGTCAAGACACAAGAAACCTGCTCTAGTCAAGAGCCACAGAGCGCTATGACAAATGCAGTTGAATTATTTACGATTACTGGGTAGATTCACGGGTACTAACAGAATTGTTTGTTACCCTTCTGTTGCACTAGATTCGAGAGATGTTTGTTACAGTTTTGTTAATGCTTGTAAATATACACTAGATCCGCGTATCTACTCGAATTGTTTGCCACTGGAAATTATACGCAGACATTTAGGCCATACATTGACATAATTTCCTTTTTATAATCCAGCGCAGCTCAAGTACAAACTAATGTTTGTGCTGTTCATCGTGCGAGATACAGTGTCATTAATGTTGTTACAATACTTTCCGGGTGTGGGTAGCTGGATTATTAACTTATGAGGAGTTGTCTTTAATAAGATTATAGTCAGCTTCAAGGCTTACACCGCGCTTCAGATTACTTTCAACCTTTAAAATTTGGACTCACATGACTGTGATTTGTTTTGAAAAGAAACATTACTTGAATTTCTTCCTACGGGTTTCATACGACAGTAGTGAAAATGTGAGTGACAGACGGTTGAACTGCATGTACGTTAGAACGCCATTCCTCATCATTAACGTGGAACTCTCCCCCACCCCTCCCTTGAAATTCTCTCTCTACCATAAAACCGGAAGACGGAGGGTGTGTGTGAGAGAGATGCTAATTCAAATGTTTCATTTAAACTACATTAATTAATTGATTTAAATTTGATAATTAATTCAATTAGTTTAAATGAAACTAGTCTTTTTATCGCTCACCTTACTCACTCTTCTTGTTACCGGTTGTGTGTGAGAGAGATGCTGATTCACTTGTTTCATTTGAACTACTTGCAATTATTATTAAACTGGAAATATTACCTACAACGATCTTATATTGCCGGTATTATATGTTTACTGTCCAAAACAAAGGTCAAAATTCTCTTTCTCTCTCTTATTTACACAGACTACTCACCATCTTCTGCGTCCATACTTCCCTGCCTCTGCCTAGATATGGCATCGTCAACACGATCACAACTGTCTGCTGTGTCTTCAGACTCTCTTGCACAGAGCTCCAGGAAAACAGAATAACTGGTAGGCGCCTGCATGACTTTTGACGATTCGTTTTCCACCGAGGCACTGTGTTGTTTTTGGTATGAGGCACTACCTTGAATTTGGTCTGAGGCACTACCTTGAATTTGGTCTGAGGCACTGTGTTTCTTTTGATATGAGGGCAGTTCGTCAGCTTTCTGGGAGGTTGCACTGACGTCGTGAACTGATGCAGCAACATCGTCGGCCTCCTCGTACAGCGGGTTGTGTATGACAGGCACGGTGCACGCCAGGTCCTCGTGCCGTAGCATGGGCCCAGTAATGTGGCCAAAAGGCGAAGCCTCGCTTTCTGTCCTGTCCAGGCCCATGGCCTGCGTACAGGCCAAGACAGGGTTATCGAGGCTTTGCCGAGCTCTTGTTTCTAGCTGCCCGTCCGTCTTCTGGGGCAAACTGTATACGTCATCAACGTGCACAAAGCGATCAGCCTTGACCACTGGTTCCTGTGCAAAGGATGGCGTTAAGGCGTAGACGACTTGTTTTTGGTCGTCAGTTTTATTTTTAACCAGCAACTTCATGCTGTCCGTGGCTGAAGTGACCGCAGCCATCTTGTGGTGTTCTTTAGCACTGGCCGTCGCTTGTTCGCTGTGCACCATATCCGGTGTGAAAGCGAGGTTTGTATGGCCCTTGCCCACCATTCCCGTTGACTTAATTTGGGTGTCGTGAACTTGTGCCACATTGCTAGTTGCGCTTCTTGTCTTCGAAGAACGTTTTGGATCGGCAGTTGGGCTTAGATAACCTGAATTGACGTCACTGTGCCTGCGCTGAAGATGGCCATTTGGGTAGCCATCGTCTGCAGAAAGACAAGACAGGAACGTGGTTTACAAGATCACAATAAGGTTAACAGGAAGTAGAAGTGTCAGTCAAGTCTACCTTAATAAAAACACAGAATGGGAACATCATCACTGAAAAAAGTAAGAAAGTAGAGAAACAAAATAAGCACTTCGTGCAATTGCTCAATCGACCTAGCCCCTAATAATGAACAATACCACAGAAAGCGAAGAAGACCTGGGCCCCATTACAGTGACTGAAATAAAGGCCATCCAGCTAGACAAAAATGCCAAAGTCCCTTGACGTGATGGGCTTTGTCGCGAAATGTTGAAATTGGAGGTATAACAAATACCAAAGTTTCTCTACAAGATCTTCTAGAAAATATGGGATGCTGAAGAATAGAAGAAAGGTATAATATTCAAACTGCGAAAGAAAGGTGATACAGGCGACCTTAACAATTAGCGATGCGTGTCACAGACAAGAAAAATCTTTAGCGAATTATTTTGAAAAGCCTCACCTCTGTTCTTGACAATATCATAAGACAAGAACAAGCAGGCTTTAAAATAGAAAGGTCGTGCAGTAATGAAATCTTCACCTAAGACAGATTCTAGACAGAACTTAGAAAGGAACTGCACTTTCTATGCCGTGTTCATAGACTTTGAGAAAACATTTGATAGAATAAATTGTGAGTCATTATGAAAAATTACGTGTCACTGTGGAATACCACAGAAAATAGTAAATGTAATAAACAGAGCCAAATAGGAATGATTCTCTCACCTTTCCTATTTATACTGGCCATGGACTTGTGAAAAAAAAAAACACTGCCTACCAATAGTGAAAAACGTAGATGGAAGAGGGCTAAAATGAGCTACTAAAGCTAAATTGCTATTATGTAATGCATTTCCTTATGTGTGGAGAAATAGCGAGGATGGATGATGGATGATGAAATTTTTTAATTTTTTTTTTAATAGAGTTCAAACTTAGGTTAAGAGACAGTTTCGCCCCAAATTAGCAAGCAATTATATCGTCAACAGTTCTAAACATAAACTGTAAGAGACCATTTAAATTATTTTTGAGAGATAGAAATGCTGAGGGTAGTTTTTGTTGTCCATGGGAGACAAACAACGCCGAGCGGAGGAGGGGGTCAACCTCCCGGTAGGCGGACCCCCAGCAGTACAATCGGCGTTGTTCTCCAACATGGCCGTGCACTTTTCGCACATTAATCCTCCTGAGTATCAAAAGGGAGGCAGACGTGCGGTGAGACGCAGGTCACAGAGACAGAAGCTAGGGCACGCGGCCAGCAAGCGGTCGCCATGAAAAATAATAAAAAAAAACCAAACACACCAACAAACCTACGGTTAGACGTTATCTTCGTTAAGTGAAGTGCGATGATGATCGTTGTTGCTCTTCCTCTGAATGGGGCGCAGGTCTACTCAATAAAGCTCTCTTTCTCTGCACATTCTATTTTATTTGTATAAACCTATGTACTGTTTTAGTAGATCTCATACAGCAGCAGTTATGCACAGAATGTAAAATAATATCAGCAAACATTGTTTACCTTGGAACTTGTAGACAGCAGGTGTGTTTAACACCTCAATGACTGGCACGAGTTGCTGGCTGTGGTAAATCCGAGGGCTCCCATTGTTAAACAGTGGCGATACCAGTCCTGCAACAGCACTCATCTAGTTTTCATCCTCTATTACATCTTGCTTAACCATCTGTTACTCGGTGTTCACTGACAAATATTCTCAAATACTGTTCGTATTCACTTACCCTTTGACAAAAAACTGTATTTACTCATCGATAGCTATTATTGTTACCCAGGGTAGGACTGGTAATACCCGTTTCCTTTTAAAGGGTTCAGATCAGCAACACTAACATTTCGCACCAGTATTATTTTATTTTTGTCTTCTTAAAAACATCATGCAATGCTCAAATAATTATGTATAGGTTACTAAACAAGAGACAAACCGCACTCACCGTCCTTTTGTGTGCGCTTCTCAGAAGAGAGGTGGGATCCTGAATGATGCTCTGCTTCTTGTTTGCTGCTGTACCGCCCGTACAAGCAGACAGGGGGTGGGGGTGGAGGTGCACAGGTGTACATGGACGGGCTGCCCACCCACAGCCCGCTGCTGCTCACCTTCGGCAGACGAACGCCCTCCGCACCAGGACCCAGGCTGGACGGTTGACTCTGTGACGGTGAAGTTTGAACAGAGGTGCTGGTGGATAACTGGCTGAAAGTCTTCTTCCGTTTCCGCCTCCCCCTTCCGCCACAGCTGGAACACGTGACATAGGTGAAGCACAACGTTTTTCACCAGACTCCCCCTTCATGATATACCTAAACTAATTTCTGCCAATGATCATCCTTATCACACATCACTCCCACATATACAAGTTAATGTGATGAAAGCGGAGATGTAGAAGGTCGTCAGTATCACAGAGAAGAGAAAATAAACGGATGGATTGAGTAGACAGGAAGACACATTTGACATATGTACCACAATAAAACATAACTGCTTATTTCGACAAAAAGTAGATACTGTATCTACATTCCAACTGTGACGGCCTTAGCTGCCTTCTTTAACCACTTTCTAAAGGTTAAGCTTAATCTCTCAGAAATATAGCTTGGAATTTACACAGAAAACTAAATAGAAAAAAAACAACAATCAAGCGGAATGCTTGAGTCGCTGGACTGACAGTGGAAGCAGGAGGGAAGTGGGAGTGAGGGAAGTGACGTCAGCAACAAGCTAGCGAATCAGCCGCACACACATGGCGCATGAGAACAGAAAAAAGAAGAGGGTGAAGAAGAAATTATCTGCCTGCATGTTGCGTTCTGTGTTGGTGTCCTGTGTCAGCGTGCCTGCCATACTTCTGTGCAGATTTTGCTAGCGAGACGATGCCGGGTGCTATCACTCACCCACAGACAAAATAGACGATTAAAGCGATGATGGCAACCAGCACAACTCCTCCACCGACGCATCCACCGATGATAGCGCTGACGTCTGGATCCAGGGACATGGTGCCCTTACCTGCTGTGTCCTTCTCTTCTTTCTACAGCACGCACCACCCACGTGATTAGCACGTAAAACTTTGCAAAGTCTGTATGCAATCAACAGAAAAACAGTAACCCTGAACTTTACTGTAGCAGACTGCACAAAGAATTTTATTTTGAATTAAAGTCAATAGGTCACACGTATGATGTTCATTGAGAAAATACAATTTCCGATTAGACTGAAACGTTTCTGAATGTGCTGAACAAAAAATCATAAATATGTTGTACAATCCAATACAAACTGTCTGCTTGTAGTGACTAATGACAATCTCACACACACACAGAAGGGGTGGTGGTGGGGGGGGGGGAAGAGTCGTTCCTTCATTCGTCCCATGACTGGTTCGGGTCGTTGGGAGGAACACATGGATAGACGCGGCAGCTGACAAGTCCTGCCACACGATTGACTTGGGCGACGATGAGCAGGTCCTTCACAGGACAACCATCCCAGTCTTTAACGCTGGTGAGGCACTTCTTGCTCTGGTCACGTGGCGTCGACCTCCCTGCAAGACACCTTGAAGGACAGTCGTCAACAAAGTGTCACATGGCCGAAGATCAGCTTGCGCCGCTTGACTGTTGCTAATATAGGTTTCTGGTGTCCTACGAGTGTGACAATCGTGCTTCATACACAGCGATCGTTACTTTTGTGTTCTCTATGCGAGATTCGAAGTGGCCTCGACAGAAAGGTATTGTATCATGGATCAAACGAAGATAACACTTTATTTATCCCAGAGGACAATTCGGGCATCGTACAGAAGATACAGATGAAGTGGGTAGAATGTTGAACTAACACTTAACTTTCTCTGTATTTATAATATAGTACTTTTATCATGACGAAACATTTGTCAAAGTTTTAACTACGCTTCAAACGTGATATTTCATTGGCAGACATGATGCAGTAGTGCAGAAATTAATCTTAAATAGGAATCTTGAAGGTAATAACCTGCCATACACTGAAATGTTCTTAGTGTGTAAAGCTACCTGCTTACTTCAAACTTAGTTTCTCGTGACAGCAATCTTACAGCACTACGCGGAGGAAAAGCCGGAGGGCGCGTCATGCTCCACCAGATACCGCAACAACAACACCAGCGGCGAGCGGCTACAGCCAAGAAATATTTCCTAGTTGCCCAGTCTCGCCATTGCAGGTAAACCTCCTAAACAGCATGTCCCAAGTGCCATCCCTGGTTACAAATGATTACTTGGAAACCTGATCCTTTATTTTCGCCGTGCAAATACATGGCTTACGAATACCAACTCCTCAAGGAAAGAAAGACTGAATGACTGACTCAAAATTTGTTTAAATAGATCGTTTTAATTAATTGAAGAGTTACATTTAGGAATCGATTCTTTCATGAAGTTGAACATAATGCACTAACATCTCCGCAATTTTCCCGCTAGATATTCCTCATCGTTTTGTTGTCTAATCTAGTATGACCACAAGATGATTATTTTTCGTAACATTAATAGTAACATCTATATTTCAAGTTGTGACAGTTAATGTCAATATTATTTTGGAATCCCCTCATAAACGCGTATAAAGGTTTTTGTAACAATATTAAACATGTGTCTATAGTAATTACCTTTAATGACTTATACTGAAAAAAACTGTAACCCAATATATTAAAAGTCTATAATCAATGTTTTCTGCAATATTTTGATGATAGTTTTATCTAAACACCACAGACTTCGGAAGGCGTGCTTACGATAACAGTGTGGTATTGTGAGTATAGTCCGAGATGCTGAAATAATGTATGTAATGTGAAAAAAGTCCTTGCCACATGCTACACAGAAACAACATTTACATTACATAGGCTGAGACATTTTGACATCATTCATGATCGCGAGGCTACAAGAAAATGTTCTGAACTCTGAACATCAGCCAGAGGCGTGCGAGGGCAGTTCATGTCCACGCCCTTTGACATCATCTTCGACATCGCGTGCATCCACGGCTGAACCAGTCGCTGCCTACATGTCACCAAGGTTCAAGTAATCAAGGATAACATACAGAAAGGGTAGGGTGTAGGTGGACTTTGCTCTTAGTCTTAGTTCAACCGACGTTCGGAGACGGTTCCAGCTGTCATGTGACATCAGTTAGCAGGCAACTGCAGCAGTCTCCCTCATTGTGTAGTGTAGCATGCTACTGCTTTCACATAGCCGACAATCAAAAAGTGTACTTGTATGCCTGTACCCTGAACGTCCAGGAGCAGCATTGCTTTGTTATTATCTTCAGAAAGGTTTCGTTTTGTTTTTATCTTCCATCAATGTCTTTCTTGCCCAAAGAGGTGAAGGATCTCGTGGCCGTACTAACACTAAGCTGTCATTTACTGCCGCCTTTTACTTTCATAATAAATTCGGGTAGTCGTTACTACTGGGTGACATAAACTTCGTTTATAAGCTTTGAGGATTCACAAGGTTTTTCTTAATGTTACTTTCGCTAAGATTTGTTTTAACGTCTCACGAAGGCTTCAGAGTAACACACAGTAGACTTGAGTAGAGGGTGTGTCATACCATATGTCAGCCAAGTATGGGCGGCGAAAAAAGCCAGAAAATTGAAATAATTGGTGGTCTGAAGCAGGCTTAGAAAAGAAGCGTTCTGCACTTGTTTGGTCCTCTCCCAATCGATGCCTTTAGCAACAATTATCCCCGTACCTAGTGTAGTATTTCTGGTGCTGTTTACAGGCAACAAGCGGATCTGGTCCTGTTGCTCTATGCTATCAACAAGTCTTATTCTGGTCTACTTTTAGGTTTGTCTGATGGCTGCGATAACCAGGTTTGATCCTACCTGTGTGTAGGTGTGCATTATCCCTGCTATCCCTATGGGAAAGGGCTGTCGGAGGACAGTAAAAGTTTAGTAAAATATTGATTGTACTTAACATGACGGCTGGCAATGAGTCAATCATGGGCTTCGTAAAGAATTTCCATGTACCAATAAATAAGAAATATGCATTTCTCCATCGTATACTTGTGTGAGCGTTTCATGAAAGTTACCTCATCCTTTTGGTTCAGGTTATAAGTGCATTTGTTTGGAGCATTTTACAAATCTCTTTTAGCCAAAACTATCTTCTATGGTTTGCTTTGCGACGTAAAGATAAGATTGTGTCAAATAACAAGCTTTGTTACCATTTTAAAAAGGTAAACAACTACACTTTTTACCGCAAGTAATGCGGCTATATTCATAATGATTAGGATTACTGAGTGTTCAAGCCCCTAAATGATATCTGGATGAAGATTGGTGGGTGGGAAGCCACGCTAGCAAGCTGAATGCAGAGAGCAATTACAAAGCCTGCTCCAGGAAAATGAGGACCTGATTCTCTGTAAGGCAGAATACGTGGATATTTTTGTAAAGCATTGGCTCGATATTCGCAGGATCGTGTAATTTTAAAGAATTTTTCCGCAAATCAAAAATAAAATTGAATAAAATTTGAACCTCTTTAACACTAATAGAAGACCTCTCTACATCAGTCTTATGGAGGATGACAAAGTGAGCGCGTGCTATGTTGCTGGCCCTAAGGCTATCGTCAAATTGTATCTGAGATATCGTTGATTGTCACAGCAGCGCATCAAGGAGTTTGATTTTTCCAATGAGATCAACACTAGACCCGCAGAATTATGTAAATAATATTTCGAAAGACCAGTAGTAATAGATTGTATTTCTGATATTAGACAATGGATGACCCACAACAAATTAAAACGACGAATAAACAAGCTTTAATTTTTTTCTAAGAGGAGAGCCAGAGTTTACCATTCCTTGCTTGTCTCTGTTCGGGTGGGCAATGCCGATGTTCCGTTTGTTATTTCAACACGTTACTTAGGTTACATAATGTCTGTTGACATGTTTCTTGATTGGCATGTTTCTTACATCTGTCGTTCTGTATACTATGAGCACCGGAAGATCAGCTCCTTTCGCCATACTGTCCACCTCAACCACCAGAATTCTCATCAGCTTGTTTGTTCTGTCTAAACTAGACTATTGCAATTCTCTCGCTGGCTGTCCACAGTACCTCATCCACAAGCTTCAGAAAGTCCACAACTCAGCTGCTTGTCTCGTTTTCCGGACTCTCAAATGTGAACATGTCACACCACTTCTTCACTCTCTTCATTGGATATATATACAATTTAAAGCTAAGTAGACTACAAGCTCTCAACTCTGTGCTATGGATTCTTCGAAGACTTTGGTGACTCGGAGGACAGCAGTCCAGGAAGGGTGGGATTGTATTTGTTGCAAAAGTGTGGTGAAAGTACAGATTCACCAAATAGAGCAGCTCATTTTTAAGTATTTAATTTTGTACGTCCCGCGAATGATGTTATAAATATTGAAATGGCCCTTGAAGGAAAAAAAAAGTTCCCCAGCCCTCTCCGTTATCGGAGTTAACCAACTAAGAAAGGCCACACATCAGACTTACCAGTTTGTAAAAGAGACTTTCCTGCAACTTACACTACCCTCAACCTAATTCTTGATGACAAACGTTCGGGTAACCTAACATCACCGTGTTCGTACTCCCGTTATGGAACCTATCTTCTTCACACACACACACACAAAAACATTTCTTTGGAAGTAAAACAATCAAAGGTTAGCAAGGAAGGTTTAAAAAAGTATCAAATATGTATGCCGAATTGATAATAATGGACTGTATCGAATACAGCGTGCACTTATTTTCTTGAGTAGACTAATTCACAAATGTTCTCCTTCTGCTTATCTTTAGTACATAAGTCTTGTGTAAATTTTAAAAAGTGTACTGTGAAGTTGTAGTGACCATCTAATCGTTTTCCCTCCTTATCTTTATATCATTATAGTTTATGTCTTGTGAATCGACCACAACTTCGGTTCTGTAATTAAGGTATTTTAAAGACACCGACAATGAAATATATATTTATCAAGAAATATCACATCAATACGTATACATCAATGTTTTCTGCGACAGATCGATCAAACCCAGACATTTTTTGTCGTTTGCATTATATGGACATGAAGAATATCCATAGAAGCACATCTCGTGTTTGTTTATTTTTTAAGGGGTGAGTAACATCTGTCACACTTGCACAGATACACACGAGTACTGAGACCATAATTATATTTGTACCTGTGTGGATAAAGGGAGAGAGCAAGAGAGAGCGCGACACCGACACACACACAAAGTACAGCCATACTTAGAATATTTGACTGTGCACTTCGTGTAGCACGAGGTCTGACAACGTATACAGTTACAACATAAAATATACCTGTAGCATGTGTTCCCATTCTTTCAGCCTGCAACTCGCATGCTCACCACAGTACAACGGTTACTGCCAGTACTGCACACGATACTCACTGAAGTACTGTCTACCACCGACAGACCACACACTATCGCATGGCCTACTCACAAGACAGTCCACACACTATGTACAAAACCATGGCTTACTCACACGCGAAGTGTTGTCATAATATCGCAGACACCTGGCGCTGAGGTACTCAACGGCGAGCAGACGCCGACACGCTCGTGCTGCTATGGACAGTGCTGCTGTGTAGCGAGATGACAGGTGTTGTATCGTCAAGGTGAGACACCTGTTTGTTGTTTCACCTTTTTTGGGACCGCCATGATGGAACAATAAACAGTTTGCACCTCGAAAGGGAAATGAAGACACGAAAGAGTCAGGTTAAAACAACCAGGAATGTTTGATGCCTGAGCCTCTTCCGCAGCAGAGGTCACAAACAGCTGCCGTCACGACACTACCTGTGACCACATCACGACACTACCTGTGACCACAGCTACCGCGTGTTTCCTCCTGTGTGGTGTGAGTGTATACACACGGTCTCGGCCACCTGTAGAGCACCGACTACGTACACACTTTCTGTACACAAAGAAGGGGTTGTCCTGTGTACAGTCCGCCTCACGCCCCAACACACACACACAGTCGCTGGTGTCAAGACAGCTGCAGGCACTTAGTCCGGAGGTAGAGAAGGGAAAAGCCAGTGGTAATGACTTCAGGCGGTGAGATAGTGTAGGTCTCAAACCTGTCTCAGGAAGGGACAGGCCATGGCGCAGCCGGTGTTTACAAGGCGGCTTCTCGGTGAGGCCGGACACCACAGCCAGTGAAAACAATTGGGAGTGAGGACAGTGTGTTGGTGACAGGTAGCACACTACTGCACGTTGGGTCCCCACCTCGCCCGCTCAACGCGATGTGTTACCTGCCTGGCTTTGTGCTCCTACCTTATTGGCTATGCGTGATTAAGTTTTACAGCCATCAGCTCTGTGGCCTCAGCCTCTAGCTCTGTGTGTGCGTGCGCGCGCGCGCGCTTCAATAAATGACTGCATGGGTTCCCATGGATATGGCCTGGTGCAATATAATGTACATATATGTCCCCATGGATGTGGCTGCTGATCTCTGGTGCAATATGATGTACAAAATTACAATACTTTATATACTTTACCTACCTCTACCGTTTGTAGCTTGCAAATGCAGAGCTAACTTGAAATTTTCCACACATATCGTGTCTGAGGGCCTGCTGAGATATTATTCATAACATTTCTGACTTCCCCTCTCGGTTTGTGTTCATCAAACTGAATGTTGACAGCTATTTTCAAGCAATGCATGTCTCTCATCTCTGTGTCAGCTATTCTCAACTGTTATCTTTCACCAGCGTCAGTGATTTTCTCATTAGGCCACTATATATATATAGGTCTTCACTGTTATTTTAACTTTTTTAAAAGCCATATTTGAGCCTTGTCAAATTTGGATGTTAAAGTACCTGTTTATGTAGCAATGTTCCGCAACATCTTTCATCATCTTGGTGCTGTCATAACACCAATACGACAATGCCGAACATTTGCAAAGTTTTTTTTTTAACGGTATCAATAGATATTGGCAAAAACAAAAATACGATTGTACTGAGAAATAAGAACATCCTTCGTTCAGCTAAGAACTATCTGATCCTAAACAGCAGTTGTACTCTCGTCGGAGTTTGCAATGTTTGAAACCAGGAACACTATAGACATGCAGTCGTGACAAAATATGACATTTATGAGAGAGAGAGTAAACGGAACTTTTTAAGAAATCCTGTAAAAGTAAAAAAAAAAACCAACAACAAACAAATAAAAAAAAACCCAGCATCTCTTTGCAAAACAGGTGCATCAATTGGTCAGTCTTATGCTACTACATTTTGATTGTCGTAAAAGAATTTTCTCTTCATCAAGTTTTTTTCAGGTCAGCGGTGACCTCATTTTCCATGTGTCTCGTTGAATGTCCTTGCGGTTAATGAAGAAAATTTGAGCCTGCACGCAGCCATGTGACATTGCTTCATCGACCTTACTTTGCGCGACCTCACTGCTTAATAACTTTAACATGCTTCTGAAATGTTAAAAGTTTTCCACTTTGTAGCAGAAGACTTTCAAGATTTTTGACACATTTTTCTTTTGTTTAGATAACAGGAAGTCGATCGTCGCAAAACGGACACGCGCAAACAAATTCTCATGTGAACGAGAAGTTACACGAGACATGAACCCTCGGACTTTCCCAACCGATCTAAGTCAATCGTTCACTGTGCACTGGCTTTCTGAAAAAGGGTGAGACTAAAACTAAACCTAACCGTTCAGGGCGAGTAAAGGGATTAATTCTGTCGACGATTTTTTTTTTTTTTTTTTTTGCAGTTTTCCGCCTTTTTATGAAAAGTGAGAAAACCAATAATGCAGGCCAAAAGTGTCCAGACACGAGAAGTGCCTCTTGGTCAGATGGTCTGCTCATAGCAGGTGTTATTTTTGCTCTGTAACTGTCAGCATCCTATTCATGAGGAGGTAACGAAATATTGGCTAGCAAGTGCGCGATGTACACATGTGATCAGCGCGTGGCGCAGTTCCACTCCAGCGCGAGACAGCATCATGCGTCACTCGTGTCCCACGTCGCCAGCACGTCCGCCACTGTCCTTGATTACTAACCACGTGGTAATATTTCATCAGTACCTCTTCACCTTTCACCTGCAGAAAATGTTTATTAGCATGAAAGAAATGCGATCCTGGTGTGGAACGCGACGCCATGAACTCAATCTGCCAGTTCTAATTTTAACCGATGGATTCCTATTATTATGCCATTCTTAGCATCCGGGTAATTTTCCACGGCGTCCCATCCGGCATCCCTGATCTGCTCGTTCTTTAATTCCACTTTCCTCTGTACAGTGGGCTCGTATTTCTTCTTTTCAAAGCGCGCGTGGCACTTGAGTAACGTACAGTTGGACCACTTGTAATTTTAACAGGTAAAAACAAAATCTGTTGATATTGGCATGGAATATCATTTACCTGAGCTTAATAATACACATTCTCTCGCTACTACACGTTCAGGTGTTGACAAAATGCACGAAGCTTTCCTTATTATTTGTTGATCACAAAAAGAAAGTAAGTCCCTGTGTTTGATGCAAATTATCTTAGAACTGGTGTAGACAATACTGTTCAGACTATTCCTTTCATGGACAAAGAGATTGCAAAACCAGCAAACAAATGAAAACGATAAAAGACTCGATAAACATCTGGTAGAAACTGCCTAAGATTGCTTGACTAACTGAAGGTGAGTAGCACAGGCGGTAATGATGGCATGCGCTGCTTATTATGTGGTCTATATCTCCGCAGTCTGCGCTGTGTACCTCCTCTCCTTCCTCTCTTCCTCTTAAACCCCTGCGTTGCAGTCATTTCATTTGGATGGTTCGAAAAGTGGAGGGAATGATCGGAAGATCTCAAGGAGAGTAGAAACTCTCTTTATGTTCATTGACGTCTACTCATTCCCTATCAGTTTCATTCAAGCTTTTCTCAATGCTCTAACTGCAGTTGCTAGATAACAGATGTGCTCAGCCATTTTTAAACAAGCTCTTTTCGCGAGGATGAGTCTCCCTAAAGATTCCATTTCAAAATCAAGACGCATGGTTTCAGAAACACCATTTCCCACAATGTCCTAATAGTTGAGTATTGGGATTTATGGTCATCAAATGGCACCCTTGATGTGTGCACCTGCGGAGCTTGCAAATACTGGGGATATGGGAAGGATTGTAGTTGTGGTTCTGGGTTAGGGACGTTAAGTGCAAGGGACATCTTACATTGTGATCACATCAACAAACTTAATGTACTAGAAAGTCCTGCTGCTAGCTTTCAAGGATATCTGGGGAAAAAGTGACAGAGGGATAGGTATAGAAAGAGGGGGCAGAATTACCGAAAGAAAAATTAACCCAAGGGCTATAATTTTGAGATCAAAAGGCTCCTCCCATTCATCATCTATATGACCTCGAGGTGACAGCAGCATTCTTGATGATCGCCTCCATTTCAGTTTATTTCCTACACGCCCACTCCCACAGGCACGTATACATTCTCACCTGCGGTTGTTCTAGCTTTAGTATAGTGTCCAAATGATTATTATATCTGCACGAGCCCACGTTTGTTCTTCCCCAAACAAAACACTTAACAAGTGCATCAAAGTACAACAAGAAAAGATTTATTAACATACAAATAATGCGAAAAACATACAACAGTTTGTCTCATCTATAAGGAATCCCAGTAATAGTCTTGCTATCCAAGCTGCAGTGCTGTTAACTCCCGCCATGACCACCGTCTACTCTCATAAATAGTCCGAATACGAATTCCTTAAAATACATAATCACACGACGGTTTTTAGGAACCCCGTTTTCTCCAGTATCAACTAGTAAAAGAAGTGGCCGGCAAGGAACACCAACAGGTAGGTATTCAACAAGCTCTCGTCTCTCCACTAACTCTACACTTTTTACTTCCCATGTTGTCCACGAGCTTCGCAGTGGTGGATTGTTTAACTTTAAAGATAATACTTGAGCACTTTAAAGTAATCTACTGAATCTCATTAGTAATAGAGACTTTAAAGTTGGCTGTGTCTGCTGCTCAGAAAACAAGAAACAACTTTAACAACATTTCTGATTTAAACTTATTTATTTAAGCCTATTAGCATAACTTCCTTGTCTGATGTCAGATATTTGGCTTAGAAAGAGTCGATTTTTCAGCATGACATTGTATAAAATTCACTCTAAAGGTTTTCACTTAGAGTGCACACATCCATAATAATCAGAGTTTTCTCATGAATTTTCAGAATGAAGTTTCTGAATAATAACGTTTTGATAGTAACCTGCGTATGGGCACAGTAGAAACAATTAAACACTACAGCTGAACACTGATTTAAAAGACATTAATTTGTGGGATTATGTTTGCAATAGGCTTGGATAAATTTTTTCATTAGTTATGATTTTGAAAATAAAAAGCCAGTGTTTTTTTATTTTGTACAGTCTTTATTACTATTACTGCATGTAGTTTCATTTAACTTTCTTACCTTATATGTTTTTTTCTTAGATAAATGTTTCCTTAATTATATTTTTTCAGTTCTTTAAAGTAAAAAGCCATAACTGTGGTTTCCCTGACTACTCTTACTAGTTCTTTCTTTTAAAGAGAGCATTTGATGGCCAGATAATCTAGAAATCATTGGCTCATGATTTGTGATTGATATTGTGCCTTAGAAGGTTCCACATGTCTGTATCCAAAAGAATAAGACAAAAACGCATAAAAAGCAGGTGCAAACCTCCAGTCCACAAGTGTGGCCTCGGACAAGCTACTGAATAGTTACACTGCAGTGTCAACTAAAAGCGGCCCGATGGCGCAACGGTTAGCGCCTGTCACCAATACAGTGAAGGTTGGCTGCCCTGAGTTCATGTCTCGTCTCGGGCACGCTGTTCTTTCTCTGCACGTGGCATCTGTTTACAGGGCTGGCCGCCCTCCGCCAAGGACGGTCCCAAGCCCGGCTGAAAAAGGAGGAGGGTTGGGCGTGGGGCCAGCACCCCCACCCGTAAATCAAATCCTTGCTACCAAAACATCGACAGCAGTTAAGACTGTAGTCGATGGCCTATGCCCCAGGAGGGGCGAAGGGCCTAAAAAAAAAAAGTGTCAACTAAACATCTGCACTACCTCAACCCTTTTTTCTATCCTTCCCTATTTCAGTTTTTTTTTAACTTTTACTTCCTTTCTGGCTATATGTGCTTGGTTTCTTATATATATATATGTCAGCAAACGTCTAGTTATATATATGATTGTGTGTTTTAGATGATTCACTGTTGCTAATTAGAAGAAATAAAATGTAAAAAGCATAATTTAAAATATCAATTTCTGTTTACAACACTTGTAACTTATGAGATTGTTGGCATTCCAAGTTTGTCATTCTGTAACTGTAAGAAACCTAGCAGTAATTAGTGCAATCTGCAATTTGTATCCCTTTGACAAATACGTGTGAATACAGATTGTAGAATTTAGTTGATTCATTCCTTAAACAGTGATTGTTAATTAAGCGTAATCTTCCGGACCATTTTGAAAAACCAGTCAGTGTACATTTGCCATTCTCTAAATGGTGCACAGACACTAAAATGGTAATTAAGGCTGGAAAGCCTCGGTATGGTTCTCCGCTGAGAGGTACCGATGTAGAAACTGCAAATCTTTTAATTTTGTTACCTACAGTATGTGCGGAGTAAGCAAATTGACTACAGTCTAACAGTTGAAAGAGATGGCGGCGGTGGTGGTGGTGGTGGTGGCGGTGGTGGCGGTGACGACGAGACTGGTTGTAGTGGTGGCTCCTGTTGTACCGGGCTATCGCTGTCATAGTCAGGCGCAACCAGGAAGAGCTCAGGATCGTCACGCGGTATGATCTCAGGGGGGTCGGTAGCAAAGGATACGCGGGTGGTGGGAAGTTCCCCCGGTGACAACAAGAGGTCATGGTCTTGCCCCGTGACGCTGCTGGCTCCATATTTTCTCTCTGGTGGTGATGGAGGGGTTGATGTTTCCCCATCCTCGTCAGGGTGTCGTTGTCGCCGCTTTAGCTCTGTCATGATTCGGGAGGGGGGCTGAGGGGACGGATGCTGTGGATGAGAAAGATGTAGTCCGTCCGTGGTCTGCATGCCACTCAGTAGCCTACTTTTCTCCTCCTGTTTGCCGCTGGTACTCTCACGAGGCGGTGTCGGGGGCCGCGTTGTGGCCAGCAACTTGGAAAACCTCTCGTCTGTGTCCGAGTCATCCGAATCGCCCGTGTCCGAGTCATCTGAACTGTCCATGTCTGGGGGAGGAGTGGGAGGCCGGTATTCCTCTGGCGACAGTTGGCGCACAGGTACAGGACGTGTGGACTGTGCTGATTCACTAAAGGGAGGAGATGCGACCCCTGGCGTGAAAGCCTGGTCTAGGGACTTGAGGATATCGTTAATATCTTGAGGGTCGACAGGTGTCACGGGCTGGTGTCTGGAAAGTCCATTATTAGGACTCATGTCATGAGGGTCTGTGTCACGGCGCCTGTCGTCGCCAAGCCCCGCGCTGAAGTGTCCCCTCGGGATGGTCTCGGCGAAATCATGTGGGACAACCTCAACGGAATCCCGCGCAGTGACCCGCTGCTGACTGACAGTAGACTTTGCAGCCCGGGGTGCGTTAAAATTTAACAGGTAATCTGGATCTGGGGTGGAGTTGTCTTCAGATTGTATTAGCTTAGAATCAGATTTTTGGAAATCTTGTGTATAACCATGAAGGTTTATGTTGTCTGCATGCACTATGTCTACCACACCCCGCGCCTCGCCACTCAAAGACGGGGCATCAGACTCCGACTCTCGGTCGGTCATCGTCAAAGTTCGTTCCTGGAGGACAGTAGTGATGCCTGATGTGCGAGGGAAAGCTTGTTCTCTCTTTGGCTCAGCTGGCAATGGTCTGGCTGGCGATTCTCGTCGTGAGGATCGTATGTCGGTAAGAATGATGTCCCCTGGCATTGCTAAGACTGGAATTTCTTCCTCCGGATAGGAGCGTAACCTTTGGTTCATCTGAGGTCTGCGGTCGTCGCTGGATCGGGAACGATCACGTGATTCTGACTCAGAGCGAGCACGGGACCTTGATCTGGACCGCCTTTTGGACTTCCCGTGCTTTCGTCGGTAGTTGTCTTTAGTCGACACCTGAAATTACATAATCTGCCATCACAAACACATCGTACACATAATAACCAGCCAGTTGGAATGACACTTAATTTTAAAATAATTCTATCCTCTGTGTTCATCTCTCTCTCTTTCTCTTCTTTCTCATAGTTGATTATACCTATGATCGTGGATAAAGTTCAGCTATGACCAGAATTCTTGCTTTGTCATGATAGTTCCTGAATACGACGGACATATTTTGCTGGCAAATATAACTTATTAAGCATTTAACGATAATTCACCGCCGATGACCGTCAAACTCTCCAATGTAGGTCTGTGACAGGCGTGCAAGTTAAGTGTGCATCACAGTAAAACAAGATTTTATATATATATAAGGCAAATTTTATAAGATGGTGACCAAGAGATATCAGTAGAAAAAAATAATATGTAGACAAATCCTTGACATAAACATAAAATGTTTTTGCCTTTGCTAGAAAGAACAACACCGCTGTTCACACAACACGGACTTACCCTCTCGTCGACACTCTGCATCTCGCTGAAACAAAAAATAAGAAAGTGTCAGTCAGGTGTTGATATTGTGATGTGGCTACACGTGTTAACAGCTTGTGTACAATGATATTTTGTACTGCAGTAAAGTCTGGTGCGAAGTATGCGCTGTAATTATGTCTGAGGTGAGTATTATATTAGAGATCTCACCTGATGTTCATGCCTCCGTAAGCAGCATTCGCTGCAAACAGAAAAAACGAAGAGCTTAAACAAATTGAGCCATACAATTATGTTTGACAACATAATCTGTTGTTACAAGGTAAAAAAAACCGGGCCATACAATGATGTTTGACATATTCTGTTCTAACAACATGACAAGAACAATAGTGCGTTTCTAAATGTAGAAGCTAATGAAAACAGAAGTGCATATCCATGCATACACAAATGATATCTCCCACAGAAAGATTAAAGACATGAAAAACAAAAGCCTTCAGAGAAGAAGAGCATATTTTGATATTTTAAACCTCTGTCTGCATAAGGTATTATACACTGATATATCAATGGCAACGATCTCATACAGAATAACTTATAACACTAAATATATCAGTTGTTAAACCTCCAGACACATGTATTATTATTATTTTTAAGAGAGCCGAGGAAAAATTGAATCAAAATCGAATACTGACGATGATGCACACCGCCCTTCTTTCAATATTCGAGCTCGGTGGTGACAGGAGACTATATTCCCCCAACCCTGTCGGAATTCTGCCATGCTTGCACAGACTATCGTTTAGTTTATCTATTTATTATCAAAATAAAAATGCAGTACATCAACTACATTAACTGGTGAGTGATCTGTCCAAAGCCGTAGGTAATGTGAACAGTTTTATATGTGAAACATTTTAAACGTAGGTTTGGTTTTTAAAGAATATTTGGGCCTTTTTCTTTGGTGTACACGCTTTTATTTATTTTTTTTTTAATATAAAGATGTGTACGTTCGTGTTGTCATTAACTCGACAATGAAGTGTGCAAAAGACACCTTTGAGGCATAGTTTAGGGCTTGTGGGTTGGTCAAGGTTTAATTATGGATAGGTTTTTGTTTTCGCAGAATGATTGGGCAGAGAAAACGTTCGGTTGAAGTCAACTGTATTCGCGTTGGACTGTTCACTTAGGTATACAGCACTGGCAGAATTCCTTGGAAAATTATAGTCGCAGCCTGGTGGACTTTTCTTACCTTACAGAAAACCAGCAGGAACATGAAAATCAAAAGCAAAGTTTTCTGCTCTGTCTGGGCACAAATGCTAATGCTCCAACCATCAGCATATCAGACACGTGATGGCGATAGTCAAGATGTGATAAATAATTACTTAATTATCAAGGATAACACTGGCACATTATGTACGGATCTGTTAATTTTTTTCTGCATTTTAATTCAGCACAGTGTTTATTTTGCAGCGTGCTTTTATCTTCTTATAGTTCTCAACACCCGACTATCTACATGCTGTGTGTGAAATAACAGCAACACAAGAGGTTGAACAGGCGTGCTCGCTAGTGCAAACTACTGGGTGTGTTGGGTGGCAGTGCCAGAAACAGGTTACATCATGTCCAGAATACAATTTGAGCTTGTATTTTTGTTCTATAAAGCTATTTCACCATGAAGACTGTAAAATTCAGGAGTTCATGTAGCCGACTTCGATGACTATACAATAATTATAGTGTCAGTAATCTCACTGCATACCATAGTGGCAGCGACACCTTCAGAGCCAGATTAAGTCTCTTGGGGTAGGTGGCTTTTCAACTTTCGTGGGTGTTGTGTGCAGTTTTTCAATAAAACACTTACTGGCTTAATTCTGTGTCCAGAATCTAGAATTCGTTACAAGACTTATTTCACCGGTGCTAAGTGCTATCCGAGGCAGTGAAGTGGACTGCAGCTGTGGGCAAGAGCTGGGTCATCAACACGCCCCATGGTGTCAGCTATGTATGTACCTACACACTCTACACAAACATGACATTCGAGAGCAAGAACCTGAGGAGGTTGTACTTTGTACTATTACTCACATTGACTGTCTAGCACAGTGGTTCTTAACCTTGTTTGAGGTACCGAAACCACAAGTTTCATATGCACATTCACCGAACCCTCCTTTAGTGTCATCACGAATTGCGGGTGTGTCTTGACCTCCGTGGCGGAGGCTCCGCCGAACCCCTGAGACCGACTCACTGAACCCCTAGGGTTCGATCGAACCCCGGTTAAGAACCACTGGTCTAGCATGACACTGCTTCACAAGAATGCAACAGAAAGAAAGCAAGAATAAAAAGCACACGCTTAGTTAATGAATCAACTTCATTTGTCTACTCTCAGTAAACAGCAAACTGTGTGGCTAGACAAGTGTTAATGCAAAGCTGTTTATTGCCAAAGCTCCTTTAAGAAAATCTAAAACTATTCTATCTAGAAAATGGCATGGTGGGGTGAGGAAGAGCAAGGTGTACCGTAGTATACTGATGGCATGTCCGCTGCGCAGTACTGAGATAAATAGCAGCCTGCAGCGAGAAAACAATGGTTATTGTGATTAGTGGCAATTAGTCCACAAGCTCTCTCTCCACTGACAGCAATTGATAGCCTCATCACCTTCAACAGTCGCTACTATTGTGACACCCATGGATGACCGAAAACAAACTGAAGCTGAACCCTGCAAGACTGAAACATTGACTGCTGGCACTAAAAGCGCCATTTCTGTGTTTCTTCTATTGTCTGGCACCACGATCTTACTATCGCCCAGTCTTGGTGTCACTCTGGACTCTACCCTTTCCTTGATTCTATCTCCCCCTTGTAACGATCACATTTTTCTGATACAGATGTAGATATTACTTAAATTGTCATATTGTCAGATTTATGTTTTACTGAAAGAGCTGTAAGGTGCAGATTTTATTAATAAGGGTTATTAATAAAGGACAGGTTTTAATAATAAAAAGATCGAAGTGTGATGGTTTCGCTGATGAAAGACTGTAAACTGCAAGTTTTGCTGACAGGTTCTTAATGTACAAGTTTGCTGTGAATTACAGTCATGTCTTACAAATTGGTTGGATAGGTTGTCGAAGTACACGTCTATAAACGTATACGATTACTACCTATCATCTATATAAGAAACGGAGTATTTGATGCAGTTGCAGTCGATCAGGTATGTCAGTTTTCGCAAATGTCCCACACTTCTTGTCTGCCAACTGTGTAAAGGTTAACATAGTCACACAATTTTTGTATGGAAGGTCTATACGGTTTAGGAAATGTAACACATTAGCTATGTAGGCTATGTTTACTAGCTAGATTTTTGGATGAATAGGTTCATATAATTAACTGTGTGTGTGTGTGTGAGAGAGAGAGAGAGCGAGTGCACGAGTATGTCTGGAGAGAGAAAGAGAGAGGGAATTATATTAAACATACACAGCAGCACACATGCCTGCTTACCGTAATGTGGCATTGCATTATTTTCGTTCATCGCCGGGTCAAGCATGTCCAGGTAGAGAACTGGTCTCCCCATGGAGGTAGGTCTCCTAAAGGGGCCCATGGGGACAGCTCCAGCAGCAAGTCCCTGGTCGCGGGGGTCGGACCGCACTGTGTAGAATTGTAGTGGAGGTCGCTGGCGTACGAGCAAGGCATGATGGGTGTAGGCTTTGGCCTGCGGAGGCGGTGAGTCCGTGTTTACAAATGAGCTGACACGAGGGTTGCTGGTAGTCTGGGACACCTTCTTGCTCCTCTTTCTCCAGCTGGCGGCAAATCAAGTATGGTAGCTACATGTAATGTTCAAACACTAGAAGAAGTACGGTTATGGCAGTACATCAGGTACAATTTTAAAATTTAAAGATTAAGCGGGATTATTCGCTTATATTTTGGAAATTAGAATTCAGGAAAGAAGTGAAGATCTTTTAAAGTCTCTCTCTGTGTCGAGCCGTCTAAGAAGATGAGATTTGTACATGCGATGCAAATAGACAAGCAGGTAAACAAGCATGTAGAAATACCTGATGAAGCACACAAAGCTGCTCCCCAGAACGATGACAAAGAAGAGAATACCTGCGATGCAGGAAGATACGACAAGAGGCGCGAGTCCATCCTCCGCCTTTAAGCCTGCAGAATACAAGACAAATGCCACGCAGGGCCATAGAACAGGGAGATGCAGCACTATAGACAAAGCTACATGACTAACACACTTTTTAGGTCGCAAGATGAACTTACCCTACATGACGATGCACTCAGCTTATGCTACTTCGAATATCTGAACCTCAAAAGGATTTGTAAAATGAACAGAACTTTGCAGGTGTTAATTACCGCGCTATTCTCAACACCAAGACCCTTCTTTTAAAAAAAATGCTCCTCTAAAACAGATGTACAGCTGATGACAGCTCCGTCAGCTTCTGTACTCACGAGAAAGCCCACGCAATGCTCATGTTTGGTTTTCTCTCCGCTGTAATGAAGCCAGTAGAATTCGTCAGTTGATATCTCTGCAAACTCCTGGCTTCTGCCAGTCCTACAATATCCCATCGGTCTCCTTATAGCTCATGTGTAAGTTCCTTCACTTTAGTTTAGTTCCAGCAGGGGTGCCCAGTCGTTGATGATCCTAACCTAAACCGATCAGATATATTTTCTGCTTTGTCAAGCCTTGGTCCTACTTTCTTGATTTTCACTCTTTGTGGGGCGCATGTCTTGACATGCAAACCGCAGCCGATAACCATCAGGCTCAGGGTTGCATTGGTCACAAACAAATGAGCAGTCGTTCCTGGCCGGTACTTTCATGGAAAGCATTCACGCATCGATGCCATGTTAACATTCCAGTCTATAGGCACTGACTCCCTTAGTCTCCATCGTTAGCTCTGTTGTGTAAGCAGACTCAAAATAGTGCAGATTGCTAAAGTACCGCTCTATGTTACATGAACTACTTCTGTCGCACCCACTCTGCACCAAAAGCTACTTTCATCTGTTACACTCCCCATCCCGTTACAAGAAGTCATCTGCCAGTCCCCACCCCCCATTATGCTCCAGGAAGTATTGTCGTGCCGCTCCAGTTACACTGAAATGGGCGACATTCTTCACAAGCAATGCACCAGCAATCAGTCATTAGTCTTGGTCTCTTGCTCATGAATCAGCAGAAAAGGGTCACAACCTTCTGGATTGAAAAGTGGGTCACTGTTGACATATAAAAAGTCGCGTGGTGCACTTCTCTTTCAAAAACAACAACAAAACTTACAAGAAAACTCTAAAAGCCGCAACCTCCTGGGCGAATAAGTAAGAAAAGTGAAGCCCCTTTATGATTTCGGCGTTCCTGTGATCATGTGATCACTTGTTCTGGTTATGAGTAGCTGCAATGTGATCATGGACGTGTGGTGAATGAGAACAGTAGCAGGGTGTTTTATGGAAATGCTGCACCATTTGGTTCCAGCTGATTGATCAGGTCTTGCACAAACTGCGCACTGCAAGGAATAAACACCTCGCTGACTAATTTCATGCAGTCACGTGATATTGTTTTGCCTGAATATAAACGTTTTGGAAAATGCTGTTCATCCCGGAATACGACAACGCAGACTATTTACATGCCCGGGTGTTCTGCCGGAGACAATATCAAATAAAATGGTTCTTCGACTTACATCATCGGTCTTAGGCAAAAAGTGTGGGCTAAATTTAAAAAAATTAGCACAAAAATTACGCGTCTTTATATTTGCCAGTTACTGACCTCCTACACTTTCACAACTAAATACAGGTTTTAAATGAAACATTCTTTGCAAATAAATAGAATAGGTATTGAATGTTCACCTAAAATTTATATTGTTCACATTTACAATGTGTAGAGGGTACTGACATCTTGACGTGACACTGAACGTGAAAGTAAATGGTATGTACTCTATACAGTAGCTCATACTCTACTTGACCTGTTGACATCTAGCCCTGGACAAGAAAGCTTGCTAGTCATTGCATAGTCATTTCACGAGGGCGCTAAGAGACGTCCAAGCACTAAGGTGTTGGACTAAACATGTATCTAGATTATAGACTATATAGACTATAGATGTGTGCAGATTGCCTACTCGTTATTTCGACTGGTTGTGTACATTCGTGTCGGGGTGTTTACAACGGGACAAACAACCTTTCTCGACCTGCTCGCTGGTGCAAATCAATGTCACGCCCACCAGACCGGCACGCGGATGACGCTTGGTTGCCCAACGTGAGCAGAGTCCAACATAATCTCTCATCCTTGTCTTCCTGGTCTCTAAAATTTATGTTTCTCCGTCCACGACAGCTTTACTTCGTTCCAGATGAAACCAACCAACAGTGGGGAAAAAAGGTGGAAGGGAGAGCTAAGAAAACGACTTTTGTGGCACAAAACTCAAGAGCGAAACAAAGTAGGAGAATGGCGACGGCCAAGAGAGTACTTACCCGCTAGAGTCACGAGCAGTAGAGCTATCTGTGACCTCATGTCACGTACTGTCACATCGATGTCCCGATCATGGGTTCCTGCTCTTCAGTTGGACACCCTACCAAGGTCTTCGGCGAGACGAAGTTGACTGGTGAGTGTACACTGTCAGCAATGTCAGAGTACAGAAATGTGATATGGGTGCGAGGGGTGGAGGTGAGTGTCAGGACAGAAATCAAGTAACGACACTAATGTGCTTAAACACTTCTCTGATCTCAGCCGACACGGTAACATAATGTGTTGTGACATCAGTGTAGGGTGGGGCCTACCGACCCTTCGTCGTGACGCGTGGCCAAAAGCTAACGTCTAAATATAGCCTGACGTCTGCCTACCTGCACCCTGCTCTGACTGTCAGGCCGGTCTGGTGGACGGTCGCTCAGCCAGCACGTAGCACCAGTCCGCAGCCGACATTGCAGCAGGTCTTGCGTCAATAAGACACGGACATTTTGGCAGAATTTCTGTTTAGAATATTTTAGAATACTTTTTTCTCTTGAAAATGAGACACAATTGAAAAGAAAGGGCATTATAGTATTTTTGTTATATAAAATTCAAGACATGTAATGTACAAACAACACGCATGACGTGTAGTGTATTTATCACTGTGCATATTCATAAGGTAGACCATGCGACTCATGTGTGACGAGTGTTACACCTGGTTTTTGTGTTATGTCATTCAGTTTTAAAATGTCAGCTGCTTCCGAAATGAGCCAGCCGACGGTAAATGACAAGATTTGCAGGTAGGGTGTAAAATAAAGGTGCATGTGAACAAGCTGCACATTCAGTCTCTATGGGTGTGGTGGGTACTCAGCACATTAACATATTGAGCAGGGTGCACAGGGACACTATTTCAGTGACGTAAACCGGGGCGCAAGGGGGCAACCGCCCCTTCCAAAAAGTTACTGAGAAGGCAAGGATGGGATCGTCCTTTATTGTCGGCATGGAGACCCCCCCCCCCAATAAAAAAGCAGGGCACCTTCCTACGCCACTGTATCTGTGGGTACTCTGCACACTAAAATATTATTGGACAGAGGGGGGCGCCTGGCAGTGTAGTGGTTAAAACACGTTTGTCACCTCTGCAGTAAGCTGCTCAAGGGTTCAGATCTCGTTTCGAGACATTCGACGTATGTGACACCTGTCCACATGGATGGGCGTCGGGGGTTTCTCCGGGTACTTTGCTTTCCTCTCCCTCTCTCTACCCGATAGTGCGAAATCACCTCAAAGTGAAAGTAAATTCCTACTGAATAAACCAACCAACCAACATTGGATACGCTGCGTTTTGCGCAATAAAGTTTTCAAACATAAACATCCACTTGCACATTCCGGAACAACACGATTCTCGTCTTCAGACTGAACTCGGTTCGCCCAAGGCGAGGGGAGTGTCTTATATTCCCTACTGTTGTGTGACGTCGTTACGCTTCGTTGGCTCGACACTTCCTGTTTGCCTCTCAGCTCGGCACATCGTGAGTGTGACAACGACGCCGCTGTCAGACTTCGAAGAGGATGGGGAGGCACCAGGGGTGGGAGGGGAAGTCGTGAATCTCTCTTTATACACGAGTTGTTTTAACTGTTCCGATGACACGGAAGCCACCCTAATGCACAGACACAGAACAGGTTCACACAAAGCGGGAGAGAAGCAGACAACTGCGCGGAGATAAATGAGGAAAAGAATAAAAACTCAAACAAGAATAGAGAAGTTCACAAGGCGGAATTTGCAAGGCGAGACTAAGCCAGTAGATGGTAGGCCATCCTTGGAAAGGAGGAAAGATGGGGAGTTGGGGAGAGGAGGGAGAGATAAAGAAAACACAAGTGATTATTGACAAACAAAAGTGAACGATCCAGCAGCGCTTGGCGTATCGATCACATCGGGGTATGGTCCTCTCACATGAGAAAGCTCTTCACAAGCGATGGCTGATTCGAGTCGGAGCTGCTGCCTACACACTGAGGACACTATTCCTGCCTTAGTCTAACGAACTTCTTGGTGCCGAGCTGTGTGTGTCCCCGAATGTTAGTGTTTAGCTGGCATTAGCGCAAAAGTATTGTACACCCCGAGTACCCTGAGTACCCTGAATACCCCGCAAACGCATTAAAAAAGAAGTGGCTGACGGCGTACACGGCCTCGCAGCCTTCCAGTCACTTTGCTTCTTGAGACCTTGCGCAATCCACTTGCTGGATAAGGCTGCTGTAGCACCCACCAAGTAGCCCTGTCAGCTGACTTTCAGAGTTCTGAATTGTTTACTGCGACCAGAGAGCAAATGCTCCAATGTGTTTGTCACAATAAGCTGTATTTTAACTCTTCGCAGAAGCAGAAACCATCAGTCTCCAGGTGTTTTTAAGCATTAACTACTTGACACAGCTCACTATAACTTTTACAAGTTCTCTTGTAAAATTATCTCAAGACTTTCTATTAAGATTATCACACCTTGTGTTCAAATCTGACCACATTAGATTATTCAGGTGTCACTTTAGCACCGGCTGACTTTGGAATGTGGCAACTGTATGGCAAACTTTTACATGACGATGAGATAAAAACTGCCACACACAAACATATAACCAGGGTATGTCTCATGAAGAATGCCATTGAGATGCAGCTTTCTTCATAGAACTGAGTGGTAGAGTCGATGTCTAGGATTTGATGTGTAATGAACCTTGACAGTGGTGGATTCTTATTTGCCAGCGGTTGTCAACTCGTAGCAGTGGTCGAGTCATCTCGGGAGAGTCGATCGACTCCTCGTCGTGGATTCTTACTTATTTATCAGTATCCTGCTCGCCAGTGCTGTACAAAACCATTACTGAGACCCGCCGTAGTTCTTGCCCTCAAGTGAAGGTAGGCTGGCTGTCTAGCTCGCCATAAACAGTTGTGATAGGTGTGGTGGCTGCCGCACCCCTTCAGGTAAAGACATTGTGACAACAGGGGATCCCGGAAGTCAAAACTGAATGCTGAAGCTTTTTGTTGATGTGGCTCAAGAGTGTAAAGTTTCATTTCAGTCCGCTTCTTAACATTCATCATTCTATATTCATGGACAAGTTCACCCAGATAATGGGGACCATCACATCATATCACACTTAAATGGAAAGTAACACCTGTGAACTAAAAGATATTTTTAAGGTTTTTAAGGAATATGTTTATCTGGGGAATTTCAAGAATGTTTATTTACTGGTGTTATTCTAGGCCAGGCCCAGATAAGAGGACAGAGTCTTTTCGTGTTGAGGGCATCGACCATTTTGACTACACAAAGTCTGTAAACCAACACCACCTGCACCAGACTCAGCAGACCACAGCCATCTCCATAGCTACAGATCGTTGTACAATGAATACGCTGCTTACAACACTGAAGATACTCGTTTAAGAATCTTATCCGTTCAGGTAGCTGTAGCTGTTTCTCTTCCTCATGTAGACAGGCTAAAGTAGACAAGGAGGACCTGAAGCGCTTGTGTGTGCATAATATTATGTGAGATTAAAGTGCATGTTTAAAACTTCTCTAATTACAGAAATGTAAACTAATCAGCTCAGTAAACTGATCTGCCCTTAGTCAGTCAATCCGAACAACACACCACCAAAAAAAAAAAAAAAAATCTGCTAATTAACCATTACATCACACAAAATCACCCAGCAACTGACTCAAAGACGGTAATAAACAACACTGTAGACACACATATTTTTTATTTCAAGTAAATCACAGTTAAATTTTGCATACAAACACATTGATACCAATTATACAGCATAGTAAAACAAACTTAAAAACGTTGTACAACCACCCACAAAAATGTTTTTGTTCTTAACATTGATGTCCCCGCCCGCACCCCGTAATAAAACTCGACATAGCCTGGTGACACGACTATACCCGTGTTGTAGGGGTTATTCTAGTATATTCTAGGCGTGTAAGGTCTGGTCGCATGTTAACTGGGATTTTTAAAAAGTCCCTATGGTGACACGGTGTGTGAGAGCTGTTTGTACTGAGAGAATCGGTTTACAAATGTACACCTCTCACAGAACTGATTTACACAACTAGTGGTCTGAAAGAAAAACATCATCTGCATGAAAATGTTGTCCATGTGATTCAGTGACAGCCGTGATACATACAAACAACAGTGTATTATGATCCAACCCAAGAAAGCCACTTATGTCTCATCTTAATGAGATCAGAGATGTGTGTGCAGCCTCGTCTCGCTCCTTTCCGTCTGTCCAGTTTCATCACTCACGACGAGTGCATCGTCCCATGGTGGTGCACATTCTAGAGGATATAGGATCAGACATGAACTAGTCCTAGTAGCCCCGAGGCATGGATCGCAATGACAACGAGAAGACCAAACCTAGGTACATGCCAGCCCAGACTGTATCTCACCTATACTGTCTCACTCTACTGATGATTATTACATTTTAGAAGCGCATTTCCCCGTGTGCAGGCGACCGTAATGTGCCATGAAACAAAAAAATAGAAACGAGCAAATTAAATTAACAGAAAAACAAAAGCATAAAGACGACAGAGTGGTGAACATGAACGAAATGCATAGATGAAAAGGAGAGAAACTGACAGGCGAGCGCAAGAGTTCACTGGATTATGTTTGAAACAGCGGGCTTCGATCCCAGGCTTGAAAGCTTCCAACATACTATTGGGAGAGTAGAAAATTCCAAATAGTGGGGCCTAAAAAGTGTAACGATGCACAACAAAATTGTCTCACAAATACAGACTACAGTAATGTTGTCTTAGTCAAGTGCAGCGGTACTGACTCAGTTACAGAGGGCAGTAATACTGCCTCATTCAAGTACCTAGGACAGAAATGCTGCCTCACTCAAGTGTAGAAGACATCACTAGCACGAAACAGGTTCGCGGATGTGATTCTCTGATAGCGACATTACGTGTTACTGTCTCGAGCCATGCTATAATGAGTAAAAGAATAAACTTAGCCTTAATTTTGGAATTTTGGACACAATAAACTGATACGATAAACTTTTCTCCCTTGAGCAAACCAAGCAACTGTGCCATCATGTGAAGTAGCTGTCAAGTGTGCACTCAATACATTACAAAAATGATAGCAACAATCTGTAATAAAACAGGCAGTTGGCCATTGCGTCCGAGCTCCTTTCATCTAGTCCTTGACAATAATGTACAGAACGAGTACTGCTTGCAGTGGAATGAACAGAACTTTTAAAGTGGAGGAGAAATAGTCACATTTGATGCCCTTAAATAAAGGGGGGAAAAAATACAATAAAGTAGAAAAATGTCAGAACTGCTTCCGTAAGGAGTACAAATAAGCAACATTAATCAGGTGGATAAGCTAAACCGCATTAATGAATGTGCAAGCACGTGCAGGCTTATTACTGTAAAGCACAGGAAGGTATAAAGCTATTATCAAACATATATTTTAAAGCAAAGAAGATGTACAGAACTGTTGACGTGGTGGAATATTCAGGAATGCTGGATGTACAAAACTTGGGAATTTAAATCCGTCAATTTAGTATTTGCGCATAGAGTGTAGGCAGTGGTTATTCTGTCCACTGATAACATTTATCATTGAAACCCAAAACGCAGGTGTTGACAGAAAAAATGGGTTCTTTGTTCCTTTGCTGGAATAGCAATTTACTGGGGATGGAACAAGAAACCGGAAGACTATCACAGAGCCACGAGGGTGTGGTCACGACTGGCAAAGGACGTGACACCTTCCGACTTTAAGGATACTCCGCTCGTAGGACGCGATGGATGTTTGTCTGCAGCCTCATCACCTCCATCACCACCTTTGGGATTCACCGACCTCCTGGACGAATCTCGCGTGACAACGGAGTACACAGCCTCGTCGTACGTCGGGTCGACAATCTTCATGGCAGCGGCTGGCGACACGTGACGCAGAGGGTCGATGTCGTGGAAAGGCCCCAGGTCCAGCGTCTCGTTGTCCACCACAGTTGTCTCGATCTGGAAATCATCAGTGGCTTCCTCTCCCAACTGTAGGCTCGCACCCTGCACACAGGGCACCATACGTCACCACCGGGACCATAATGCTCGTCACCACACAGGCTACAGTATACGTCACCACACTAACACAGTGCTTTCTAGTAGGCTCGTGTGAACTCGGTGACCTCTCGGGGTCAAATGGGGATCAAAAGCAGTCACTTGGTAAGAAGCAACAGTTTCTCACCTTCTCCTCGTACAGTCTGGGACCAGCAGTATGTGAACCGCTCCTGGGACCAGCAGCATGTGAACTGCCCCTGAGGACAATATAACCAAGTACGAGCTCGTGCACGCAAAACAAGACACACATACACGAGTGCGAACACACAGATGCACGAATGCACATAATGCCAAATGCTCATACATACATACCCACTCTATTACATTCACAAGTAGATATAAAGTTACAATTAAAAAATACCCGTCTCCCAACCAGGTCATATTATATAGACATTATAATTTGTGTGCTTTTTATCTGTAGTTTATATATAGTCTCCCATGCTGCTTCTTACTAATTACAGTCTTTGATGTACAGCCTGCAAACAAATAACATCACTTACCATCCGCTGACCCATGAAGCTGTAATAAGAAACATTAAAATATTAAATTAAAATTTTTTTTAAATATTTCTAAAATGTAGTTACTGTAGAGCTATATTGTCACTAAGCTCAGAATTTGTTAAAGAAGCATGGAATTTGAACAGGACAACAATGAAAATTTCTGAATGTGAAGACGGTGGGATACAAACAAATCACAGGGTGGTCGATAAGCTAGATCATGTGTGCGTGCGCTTAATAACAACAAAGAATGTGAATGTATGTGATACTTTAATCTGTACACAACCTTTATTTTCGAATTGTAGGCAACATGATAATTATATCATATTAGTTGAGACTACTGCAACAGTTAATGCGTGTTAATCAAATTTTGAAAGTCTCAGGAATTCCAGGAAATGTGTGAAATCCCTTTTTTGAGAAAAAGTAACAATAATACGGAGTCTCTTAGTATTTTCTACTAGTGTGACTGGAACAAAAGATCATCGAACCAAACCTAACAGCACTTTAATAAGCAGTTGTGAAAAAAATATGCTTTTTTAATCATACACCATTAAAATTCTTACCGAGTTACTATTGCAAGTACAGTAAGTAGTGCGGTGCGTTCTAAGCATGGAACTTTAAGGCGCCTTTCTATGCCCAGCGAACACCAAAAGACACAAGAAAACATAAGACAAAACATTACAAGCTACAATAACAATATATAATGAAACACTTTCTGCAACATCATATGATTTTTACAGATTATGGTAATCGCATTATTAGTGCGCATGCATATCTGTTACTGGACTTCCAGTAAAGCAGTGTCAGTGATTCAGGAGCTATCCTACATGACTGAGTATGTACGAGTGTACGTATGTCCGTACGTAAGTCCGCGCGTGCCGACGTCACGATCTAAGCTTTCTGCCAAGATAACCATGTCCAGCATGTCCAGGTGGTCTCAAGATACCCATGGACAGACTAGAATTGCGTAGAAATCCCGAAACACCATTTGCTACAATGAGACCTTGGGGTGGTCCCTGAAAGTGAAATAGTCACCGGAAAATTTAATTGAATCCCTAACTGCACTGACCAGCCTGTCGGCACATTTGTCCTGCTGCTGGCTCATGCCTGTGCAAGTGTCAGTTTGGAATGATTATTTGGGCACAAAGCTCAGATTGTGATATCAGTTCTGGGGGCGGCAGAACTGTTTGGAGCGCTCATAACTTTGATAATGGTCACTATTGTTCTTCAGACCGTTACTGTGCGTTTGACGGGTAGTGGTATTTGCCTGATGTTTGGTTTAGCAGCAGATTCTTCTTCAGGTGCATGTGCGTTAGTAGAATTGTTAAAAGGCCTGCTAATAAGAATAGAAATACAAATAATTGAAATGGCACCTGCCTAAAGATCAAAGGCGCCAATACAGCACATCATATGATGAACAATAAAGCAAAGAACACAAATAAGTAGGAAGAGATAAGAATAATTGAACATACAATAAAACCTAACTGTTAAGACTCACTAAAATCCACCAAATTCAGATCGGAACTGACAGGGGTCGTAGTAGGCAGATCAACCAGTCTGCTTTCATTCTAGGAACCATAACTTTAAGCACATTTAAATTCAAATTCATTTCAAATGTTGAAATAGAACTCTTGAAAATCATATCCTGATCTTTTCTTTATCGTCTTCACTTGTGCTTGGTCATGCTTATTCTGCCATTGCTAAGCTTGATTGAAGATTTATAGAACTAACATTCCAGGTAAGAGCACCATTTATATTTTTGAGAGTACAAACACTCGGTCAAAAAAAAATTTTATTTGCATAAAGACGTGACTTCTGCAAAAGGTCGTTATTGAAGCACAACTGACTGATGTGTGCTGGTAAAGAGCTAACAATAAACGGGTGCCGGCCATTTCGACCACTACTGTAGCAGAAAGGCAGTCACTTATATGATGGGGTTCCAAGAGAGTCTCTGGTTGCTACTGGTGGTTCGGTCATGTTACCCGACATGACACCCTGGCCACGACAATCCTCCAAGGTGACGGCGAAGGTGGCCGACGCCGTGGCAAAACAAGAAAGGCTGGATGGCCAACATGAATGAGTGGACTGGCTGTCCACTGGGGGACCACAGGCGGACCCAAAACTGTCCCGGTAGACGTGAGTTCACAAATGCGAACTCCATCAGCTCTCCCCTACGACTGGTAATGGCAGCCCCAGTTACATGATGACAAACGTGTAACAGCAGTCCCTTTTCTGACGTCCAGGGACTATTCTTAGTAACAAATGGCTGCCAGCATTGAATCGAGCGACGAAATCAGTCCATAAAAAAGCAATTTAGAATAACAGAATGAAATGAGAGAATTTTTTTCTTTAATTCCCTCCTTCGCCCCACTTTTATATGCGGTTTCCGATACCTAGGTGATAGAAATGGATAGAAGTGGATATTTCAACGGCTTCTGAATACGAAGGCACGAACACAAAGTAATTCAATACCTGTTTGACACAGTGCACTTCCCCCAGTCGACCCATACTTAGTAACCTTACTCTGTAGAGGGTTGGGAACAATAAAGCAGCTGAGGATAGAAAATGGGTGAACGCTGGCCCCGAGATAAATCCAGGCGAGGTACGCACGCAGTTATAAGCTTTTGCAAGCTTATGCGTGTTGTTGTGCGCATACACAGCGCACTTTTCTCATGTTTGCTACCCACTATTCAGGGGAGTAGATAGCGAACTGACAGGCGCCTGTGTGATATCCGTGTAGTGCAGCAAACTTTCCCACCCCAGTCGACCCAGCTGACAATATGGGTACCTGACTCTCTAGAGGGTTGGGGAAGGTATGGCAGCGAAGGGGAGGAGATAGTCACCGCCCTCCCATAAAGCTGGCCTTGAGAAAAGGGAGGTTTCTGAAACTTCACTCCCTTACAGGGCTTCTGCTTATGCAAAAAATTGCGTACAGTACGCATTAAAAGTTCGGAGGACC
>SRHC01003413.1:905162-987120 GCA_004794325.1 Pomacea maculata | reverse complement strand
CTGATTTTAAGTTAAATAACTGGAGAAAATTTACCCTGAAACTTTTAAACATAAAAACCTTTTTATTGCCATGATATAGCCTTAGTTGCTGGCATGGCATAAAACACCAATAAACAAACAAACAAACAATCTGTCCAGCTCAATCATTACTTTAAAATTCTCACATTCTTGCTTTATGTTGGTCTTTCTTACAAAATGTTTCAAAAAATTCATGTTGCTGCAATTATTGAACCCATCCTAATTGCTTTCTGCATATCAGAGATTTATACTCTTATGATTATCATGTTGTACTTTTTAAAATATTACAGTCTTTTAAGGCTTAAGTCAGCACTCTTAGTATTATAAAAGGATATAGATTGGGCATCTTTAAAACCATCTGATAATGTGAAACACGAGCCTTAAGAGTGAATCTCATAATATCTTGACAGTAATGATGTAAAGAACATTCTATAGTTTTTTAAAAATTCTATTTTAAAATGCATTCAGACTAGCAATAGGGAATTAGATGCTGGTTTTCAGTAATTGGTTACTATGACCAGAATATTCTGGCATTTGTTGTGTGGCTTCACCCAACTATGGCTACCCAGAGGAGTGGATTTAAAAAGTATTGTATTTTGAGGACCACATATAATAGTGGATTTTTTTTTAAATTTCAGAATAAAGTAGAATTAATTTTCTGAGAATTTTACTTGTTTTAAAAGATGAAATAAAATCCCAGCTTAAAAATACATAGGGACAGACACTTTGTTAGCAAGTGTTCTCACATTAAACATCCTTGTCGTGCCTTGTGTCAGCCATCTGTCACCATGCATTTCCTACATTATCCTTATGATAATAATATAACAACCTACACATAATCCTATCATAGAATGAGCTAACTATACATTGTAGATAGTCTGTTTTGTCAGTGCTAATGGTGCATGCTGATGGTACTTATTGCATGTATGTGTGCATGCCTGCATGCATTATTGTTTGTGTAAGAGCACATGAATGTGGATGTGCACGTGCATATATGTGTGTATGGTTTGTTTTGGGGTATGTGTGTGGATGATTTCTGGTGCATACTTCAGACATACCAGTATTGACTACTGAATTATATTAAAAGTAAATTCCAGGGAGCGTAGTGGTTCATAATTTATAAATCTCCCTCACTCCATCATCTTAAAGTTTCTCCCAGAAGATGTTAGCGGCCACACCAAAAGCTATGGTACCAGTTGCTTCTGAACTTTTGAAAAGCTTATTTTTTGACTTGACTGGTGAATTGCTTTTAACACTTTCAGAAATTGAGCACGAAAAAACTGAAGTTGAACTGAGAGAGAGAATTGGTTCCTTCAGTAAAGAATCTCTGAAACACACAGAGACAGAGGAGAAATTTGTCCTGCCTACAGAGGAGGGTACTGTACAGTGTTTATCTGTGTAACATTGAGTGAAATGCAAATGACACAGATAAATGTAACCCGCCATGCCTTTGCTGGTTTTTTGGTTGGATTTTCTGTTACCAATGTTGCCTTTTAAAAATGCATTTTTCTTGGCACAGTAGGTAGTGATCACAATTTGTAAACTTTTTCATTGTGTATTGCTGAAAACGTTGAAAGGAAGAAAGTGACTAAATGACAGTTTGTGTGAATGGCAAAAAAATGATTTCAAGTAACAGATATGTGTGGATGTGTGTTCAAGTATGTGTGTTGGATTCTGCGTAGTTTGTGGGAGTATGCTAGTAATTATCAAAGCAAAACAAAAAAATCTAGATTTGGCCTTTCAGCAGCATGCCTAGTACCTAGTGCCTAGTTGTGAATAGTTATATAATTGCATTCTAGCTAAGTTGAATTGATCTCATGTGTGACAATGTACCCTTAGTGCATATAGGAAAGGTCTCAAATTTCCAGTAATCGAAAGGACAAAAGAGACATTTAATATTGAAGTAGCACTATTTTCTACTAATTTGTTAACTGCTTGTGTGTTTTCTGTTGTACTCACTGGATTTTTAAAAAACAAAATTAGCGAGGCATGCATTTTAATGAGGTATACTTTAACAGCTGAAGCTGCAGTGATGCCCACCCTCAGGGATATCTTTTCTTAACTCTTTGCCATTTATTTAACCACTTTTTATTCATATTTGCATGTAATTGTGTTTCTCTACATAAACCGTTACCATAACTTTACACATGATGGGAAAACAATGAAGCATACAGCTGCAGATTAAAAAAAACATTAGTTTGCTGAAAAAAATATACAGACAATCCTTTATGGCTTGATATATCAGATTTTGGTGAAACCTGTTACTGGTCAAGAAATTTATCTCTGAGTTCTTTTCCTGTCTCAGAATTTTAAAAGTCCATGTAAAAATACTGGAAACATTGGGGAGTGGTGTATTTTGTACTGCTGTGTTTAAAAAAAAAAATCACTGTAGGTGTACCGAAATATTTACTTATTTCCTTAAATTGTTGTCACAATATTTATCAACTTAATTTTCCTGGTTTTAGTTTTTGTTTCAAAATGTCTAGTTTTTGTCTTAATGTAAATGCATTCAACAGATTTATCAGTGATATGTACTGACTATATTTTCTTCCTTTTACCTTTCCCATAACAGATTTCATGTATTGTGAAGTAATCATTTGTATGACATTCGCTTAATGCAAGTGTATTTTAATACTTTTCGCACGCACACAAAAAGCAGATTTCCACAGACCTACTTTTCAATTGCCTGGAAGTAAGATGGATTGCAGTGTGCCATGTTTTCTGATAAAGTTCTGATTACTGTTCCATGCAACACCAGCATGATCAGTGACCAGGCCCCACCTTCTCTTTTTCTTTTTGATGACTAATTTGATCTTTTTCTCCTGAATATTACATCAACACCACACAGAGATCCAAGTCATTTAATGATTATGTACAGGAAGTAATGTAAGAATAATAAATTAAGCCGGTGTGAAGTTGTTTGTAATCAGCATAGATAATCTGTGGATAAAACAATTTATGCTGTTGAAGTATTTTTTTAGCTTTAGAGTTTTTGACATATCTTTATTTATATGCTGAAACATTTTGTTGTGGACAAGAATTAAAAAGTATGCTGTTGAAGCTGCTCACTGGATTTCTTAACTATCATTTCTTTCCTTAGGCCCTACTTCCTTCCTCTTTGTAAACCTTCCTTCATCATATCAGTAATAGTATTACATAATGTCTCACCCTTCTTGCCAACATATTGTGAATTTGTCTTTTATTTTCTGATTAAATTTGTTTCCCTTTCTGAGACTTTCTGTGTTTCTGGGCTTGATGTTAGAAATCTCACAGTTCATGTTGTCTTTCAGTCAGGACAGCAGGCATTGCATTTTGTCCATGTAAATGGTATTGTTAAAGTATTATGTATGTTGGCATTCCAGACATTGGCAAGGAAAAAACAGAAGTTGAACTGCGTAAGAGTATTGGAGAGTTCAACAAAGCGAACCTAAATCCAACACAGGTTACTGAAAAGAACCCACTTCCTTCTGGCGATGGTAAGCACATTAACTCTATGACAGTTTGTGTTTATGTGTGTGCTGGGTGAGAGGATGGGGTTATTTCAAGTTTCTAAAGCTGATTTTTTTAAAAATTGTCCACATCTGTGCCTTTTCATATTGCAGAACACAAATATTTCTTTAGTTCTTAAATATAACACTTGAGTAGGATACTGTAAATATCGTACTACCTTAGGATTATAGGCATATTACACATTTTGACATATTACACATTTTATCAAAGTTATTTTTACCAAAATTTACTGTAGGCAAAATTAAAAATTATTTTCAAGCAGGGAAATAGTGTTTTTGACAGACCAAAGATTTATTTTTAGTTCGTTACGCTAGAGATGACATAGTCACAAATAATGTATTCCTTTCTTATGTACGTATCAGTTTAGTGACATAGAAATCTGTTTCTCCTCATTTAAGTCCCAAGGCTAAATCTCAAGGGTCAACTGGAGAAGGTAAAGGATAAAGGTCATCCCCTAACCTTTTGCTTATTGGATGGGAAAGGTGCTAGCTAATTTTCTTGGGGCCATCTTTATTGTGAGGCTGATTCTTATCTTCTCTCCCTGGCTGCCTTACCTTTCCAACCCATGTGGGGTCAGATACCCATTCTCAAGAGCTGGGTCGACTGGTAGAAGTTTGTTCCATAGGGATATGGAATTAATGCACCTTCAGGTTCAGACATCAGTGCTCTAATTCTCATCTATCTTCTTTCTTAACTGGAGAAACCTAATCAAAAATGCATTTCTGTGATCTACAAAAACAAGTACTTTGTATTGAAAGCACATTAACATGCTAGCCATTCCAAAATCGTAAGATATAAGCCCAACTTGTACAGGTGATAAGGTCTGCTGTTGGTCTGTATTGAGAAGGCTGAAAAGAAGACTGCCCAGTCCATCCTAGTACAGTATTTTGAATCTGAAAATAGACGAGTACCTGCATTTCCCCTGGCTTTTTTTTTTCCTTTGAAAGACCAATACTCAAAAATAAATGGTAGCAATGATCCTGCCCTTAGGAGAGCCATAAAAAGAAATATTCACTTGGAAATTGAGAAATGTGTCGAGCAAAATAAATGTCTGAAAGCTGGAATGGTTTGCAGTCATTCAGCAGGAGAAAACTGAGCAAGAGCTAAAGAAAGGTATTCAGGGATTCAACCGCAACAGCCTTAAGCACACGGAGACTGACTTCAAGAATCCCTTGCCCACACCTGAAGGTAGACACCATCTTTTTTTTTTTTTTTACTTTTTTTGAGATTTACACTAACTCTAGAGTGGAGCAGTACTCTATACAGCATAAGGCATCATCAGTAGTAGTGATTTTTGTATCTTATTGTCTGTAATAAGCTCTTCAAGTCTGGCGACTGACGGAAGATTATTGGAGGAAAGAATGTCAGAGGGAATGTTTATTTTTATATACCGCTGAACGTCTGTAAGTCGACCTTCCATAAGTCAAAATTCTCCCTAACTTTAATTTTAAATGTCATTTGCTTGGTTTCTTAGTAAAGCAATGCATATTCAACTTCTGTAGCTTGAATCGGCCTAGCCAAAAACTTCCACAACTCGAATAATTTTAAGCTGCTCAGCATGTTGAAACCATTTTGAAATATATGTTGAAAAGTGTAAAATCATGTACTCCCCACTCCATCGACTCTGGGCTCCCATGTTCTCCTTTCTGTATAAGAAACGTGCGATAAGTGTAACTCTATCTCCGCAGGGTGCCGGAGTGTCTATAAAAGAATGACAAGAAGTGAACATTTGGTTAAAATTAAATGTCCACAGTGAAAAAATGTTCTTTTTTGCGATGAACTTTCATCACGCGATTTATTTTCATTGGTCCCTTGAAGCTTCGACTTCTAGAAGTTCAACTGTACTTACTACTTTAGGGCCTGTAAAAAATGCAAAGTGCACATAATTATTCATTTGACAAAAAAAAAAGGTTCTTTTGCATCCTCTGTGTTCCTTATTTCCTATTAACCTTTTCTCCAACATTTTGAAAATAATAACATTCAACATCTTTATGTTGATCTTGTAGATAAGTATTTTGATAAAACTTAATTATTTTCCTTTTTTTTCTCTCCAGTTATTGCTGCTGAAAAAGGATCCAAGTAGTTTTGTCATAGAGGCCCTCAACTGTTTTGAGACTGATACTTTTTGCAGACTGGTGAATTACAAGTTCTTGTTGATCCGAAAATTCACCTTCTGCATCATGGAGTCCTATGGGGCTGTGCGCTTGTTCCCACTGTACAATTGTATATGTACACTTAGTCGTTGACTCTCGCTAGTTGTTTTTTATGAAACTGTTTTTGTTTATTGTATATCAAAGAATGGGACATTTTCCTAGATTGATTTTGTTGATATAGATTTCAAAGAAAGATCCCTGCCACTTTTTTAAGTATGCCTTTGACATATTATGGCATTTTAGCGAGTAGTTTTGTGTGTAAAATCCAAAGGAAAGGTTCAGAAAGAAGATTATGATTGCTTTAGTTTGAAATGCAACAAGCTTTAAAAAAAAAAAAGGCAACAGTGCCATGAAATTTTCATTAAAGCAAAAAGAATTAAGGTGCAGCATGGGCAGCATGGCATTGTACTTTTTTCCTATTTGGAGGAGTACCCATAAATATCACAGGTGAACAGACCCTGTGAACACATGAAAACAGAGATACAAATGCAAAAGGGGGTTGTCTCCAGTCTATGATACGGTATGCATCTGTCTTATACCACATGTGCAGACACAATTTACTGAGAAATTTTAGCAGAAAAGATAAGAAATAATCCATTGTAATTTGTGCTGTTTTTTGAAATATTGGAACATTTGTTTTTGTGTCTTGATTACAAGTTTTTGGATTAAATATGGGATGTACCAATATTTTTTTACAGATAAGTTGCATAAAATGTATGAAAGAAATGTTACCTTCGTTTAAAGCTGCTTGAGATAATCTTTTTGAAACTTTCAGCTTCTTTAGGTTCTCAGTTTTGTTTTTAAATTTTCTCAATGGCTAGAAATTACACCTTGGATTTCAAAAGTTTTGACGCATTCAGCTGTGCAAAGAAATCTTTTTTCTGTCAACTAAGATTATGCACCTTTTTTATTTTAAAAATGGAATTTGTGCAACACCAAAGATTTGCTAAAATCCAGTTTTTTGATACACTCTGGGTTGGACTGCATCATGTAAAGTTATACTACCATAATTTTATTTTTTGATTTGTTGCATGTGCCTTGTCATTCTGCATTTGAGGGAAGATAGCAATAGTCATAATGAATATCTGTAATCTGAAAGTAATGCCTTTGCTTATTGTATTCTTAAACTGCATTTATAAATTATCAGATGCTTAAATCTGTCCATAACCAAATTGCTTTGCATCCTTTTTATAGTTTCTCAAACTCTGATTGCTGTGAAAGAGGCTGCTGCAGCAATGAATGTGTGGACATAGAGTTATCAGATAAATGCATTTAACGTTCCCCTGGTGTTTCAGATATCACATTATTCCAAGATAACCGGCATACTCAAGGGAGCATTATTGATGCCATATTTTCTTAAACTGAATGTTAGTACAGGCAATATATATATATCTGTTCTTTGAAGTTGTTTTTTTTAGTGTTGCATAAAATAATAAACTTTTCTGAATCCTTTGTATTTATCATTTTGCATTCATCAGTCGGTTGTCATTTGTCTACTTTCGTAAGTTCTTTTATCTCTTTCAACCTTATAGCAGTCTTGATGGCACAAGTTATTGAAAATCCATTGCAGTTATCTCTGAAGATTGTGATGATAAATATATGTAGTTCAGAAAGAATTTGTATTAAATTGTTAAGGCACCAACATTCATTTTAATGCTGAGGAAGGCAGAGAGAAAAAGCAATCTGTTTAGGACTCAGAAATTGACTAGCAACAACACAATTTAGTCATATCTACAATCAAACAAGCAGCCCTATGCTCCTCGAGGAGTAGCAAAGAATAAACAAAAACAGAAACAGCAGGGAAGCGTGAATATAAACATTTTTCAAACATGAAATTTTTTTTTATATAACTGCTACGTTTGCATATTTTTACTTTTAAATGTGCGTCTTTTTTCAGCTGTTATATTAAATTATCAACTTATTTAAATTGCGTTCTAGTGGTAGCAAAAGTGTTTGGGCATTGTTTTTATCATTCAGTCCATAGGCTAGTCATCTTTAAAATAAGGTGATTCTTCCGTTGGTAAGCAATCACCTGTAGTCTTCTTTAAAGTGCTTGTGGTTTAGGCTTGGGCCTTAAGTTACTGCCCTTTATATTTTGTTCCATTAAAGCCATTTGTAAATGCGTAAAGCAGTCTTGTTTCTGGTTCCAAAAAAAGTTCCTCTGTTATATCTGGCTTACAGTTAAAATCCCTGAAAGAAAACTGTTGAGACAGGTTTAAATGATATTTTTCAAATTCCCAAATTTTTTAATGTTTGCTTGAATTGTGTTTTTGTCTGCATAAATGTTTAAAATACTTTATACTTCTCTTTTTACTTACGGTTTGTTAAACCCTAAAATGGTCATTTAAATGTTAGTAAATGGGCATGTATGCATGGACATACACAAAATGGAAGACGAGGCCATGCATGTAGTTTGAGATGAATATTTCAGCCAAGGAACATACAAGAGTGAATTAACTAAATGTGACTAAAATTGGAGACAAGATCAGAACTGAAAAGTACCGATTACTATGGATTTTTCCTGTCTTATGGAGAATAATTATTTTAAAGATCTTGAGATGTATCAGATAGCTTGACAGGAAAATGATTAGAGATCTGGCCTCGTATGCAAAAAGCCTTGATTGGACTATTATCATAATACTTTACAGGTCTGCAGTTCGGTCTCTGCATCAGAGGGTGGTCCATGGTGCAACGGTTAGCGCCTGTCCCCAGTACAGTGAGGGTTGGCTCATCTCGGGCACTGTTCTTTCTCTGCATGTGGCATCTGTTTACAGCACTGGGTGTGATATAGCCTTAGTTGCTGGTTTGGTGTAAAACACAGATTCCCCCCTCCCTGCAGCAGAATTTTCACACGCTATCCTGACACTAGTCCAGTCAATGCTGCTTGCATACGAGGCTGACGGAAAACCATATGGATGTGTTACAGAATGAATATCCAGCTATTTAATGTTTCACCAACAGGACTAAACTTATCAGCATAGTCTACCTACTGATACATGTACATTACCTTCTTTTATACCTATCTTTTAAAAAGCTGAAATGTCCGTTCACACTTTCTTAATAAATACAATACAATAAAATGTGCTTTTGTTATCTGTTAAAGAATTCTTGTTTGACTTTCATTGATCTTGCCCACATGAACAAAGAGCATGTCTTCAGCAAATTTGTGCAAAGCATTGGGGAAATGCACATCTAGCAAGTACCCTTTTCAGGTGACAAAGCAAGCCCAGGTCAAAATATTACACACTTTACTGCAGGGTTTTACTGTACTCTTTAATTTTACACCCTGGGACAAGCAACATTCTTGCCAACCATCCATAAGCCATAATACAAGCATATCAATTGAGCACAAATCTATGTATAAAGTGTAATACACTAATTTATTTGGAACAGAAATGCAACATTTTGTTACAAGCAAAGGACTTAACTATAAGGTAATGATTTTTATGATGAAACCAAAATATTTCAATCCTCACAGAATTGGAAGGTTAATATTGAGATATACCAGGTTTCTTTGGCTTAAGACCATTAAAAGATTCAAAAATCCAGTCCGGTGTTTGTGGTCTCATCCTCTTGTGTTCCTGTTTACATAGATGCATATTGTTTATACCAATCGGATTAACACAAACATTAAAGAGAGAAATTGAAGTCTGTGTGCCAAATGCTAACCAATTAGCTTGACTATTGAAAGTCTCCTAAGGAAATGCCAAGCTGTTCATCATTGCACAATATCATCAAAGGGTAACACTTGTGCTCATGTTACATCTAGTTAGGGTGCTAATATATTTAAAAGAGCTGACCGTGTTGATGATCCTTTCAAGGATTAGTGTCTCTGCTTGATAGGCTTACAAATCAATGAAAACAAGTGAGAAATCTGGGCTTAAAGACAAATCATGAGAAAAGCTCAGATGTTAAGCGTGCACCAGCAAGAGGTCCTATTCTAAAATGTTCTAGATATTGCATTTAATATCTAAATATCTGGTCACATTTTTTGGACAGAAAAACTTGTCAATGTCCAGTCCTGATGTCTGTGGTGTTTAGCGTTATCTGTGCATGATTACGAGAAGGGAGAAGAGGTTTATTCATTCAAATTCTGGGAAACAGTATCTTGCACTCTGATTTACCCAGTCATTAGGAGCACAAAATAAAATCCATTAGCCTATGGCCTATGAAGATCACTTGCTTTTAGTCTTGAGTTCATAACCTCCTAAGGGAGGCCATCTTATTTGATGCTAACAATAAGGCGTTCTCTAATGCTACAGATTTTAAACACTTTTAATATGTGAAGCCGGAATGGGAAGTGTCTGTCCTGCAGGCTATATATATATAAGGTCTGCAAAATCAGTTGGTCTGGTGTGGCCAAGGCAGCCTCAGGCAAGAATCAAAATTCGGTATATCTAGGAGCTCTTATCATAGCAACATAAATTTTTATTAAGCAAATCATCATTAAAATGTAAATTTTGAGGGACAAGATAGGAACATCCATTATGGGATAGGACACATACCAATATATGATGGGACAGATGTATGCTACTCGTCATCTGATTACAGCCTATATTGTGGTGACTCTGAGGACAGGCAGGCTGGAGGTATACCCATCACTAAAGTGTTAACACACCATGGCAAAACTATGGCTTTACAAAATACAGCAGGCTAATATTTCTGATGATGAAAATTCAAGGCCTGTGAATAATGTTATAAATATCCCAATGGGTCTTGGAAGAAAACTAGGTTTCCCTACCCCTGGTATAAAGTATTATCTCGCCATTCTCAGGCTGTATTTCTTCAGAGACCAACCAGTAAAGAGCACTCACTCTCACCAGCAGTCTGTAAATCCAAGAAGGTATTATCAGAAATGGAATGAGGTAACATTAATTCAGCTATAGTCTTTAATGAGATTTATCTCTATTTTACTAAAACATACAGCACAGTGAGCAACAAAAGATTTCTCTCACACTCACCTAACTTTGCATACCTTGACACCTATACTGTAGGCACTTGCGCGGTCTGTAAAATGTTGCCTTTGGGAAAGACAAGACCAGAAGAAGGTGAGATAATTATTGTCAGTGGTTTCATTGATTGCACCTCTACAAAAATGCAGGCGTTGGAATGATTTAAGAACAATAACAGAGATTCCAGGAGGCTTCCGTCAATGGAGTGTTCACAAACCTATCTTATTTGTGATTTTTATTAATTACCGAAGAGCACCCAGTGTGCATATACTGTGTACAATACAAAGGTCCACAACATGTAAATAAAGACAAGGGAAAGCAACAGTTATCAAGGGACTTGGCAAAGGCTCTGTAGCAGATAAGTTTTCATTCAGACAAGTGCAAAACGTTTCAAACAGGCAAAAGCAATATGAAACACAATTATAAAGAAGGAAGCATAGCACAGAATGAATTGAGTTAAAGCAACCACCCTTGAAAGAGACTGTGGAAGGTCACATAAACAAAAACCTCGTTCTCCCAACATACTAAGATTTAAGCGAATAAGGCCAACAGCCTCCTTGCAATCATTAAGAGATCATCTTTCACATCTCAACTAGGGTATGCTGAGAATGCTGTTCTCAACCATAGTAAGACCTCATCTGGAATTTAACAAACTGATGAAACACTGGTTGTGGGAGTGCTTTGAAGAACCACTAGAATACTACCAGGAATGAAAGATTTTGCATATGAGCAGATACTAAAAGTGATTTCTACATCAATTACACAATCCTTATCAGTGTTTTCTTTTTACTGTCTCACCTTCTCTAACCCTCTAAGAGATCAGGTAACCATACAACAGCAAGGTCATCTAGAAAAAAAGTAAGCTGCACCTTGAAGGTACATGTTGTTTAGATGCTGATGCTCTATGGCTAACTGTTTCCCAAGTGGTAAGATTGTCAGGTGCTCCTTAGATAGCAATACAATTAGAGAGATAGTGATCCTCCTTTTTTTCACTTAACATCCCTTTCAGAATAAACAGAAATAAAAACAAAATTCCATTGAAATAAATATCCACATAGATGCTAAAGTAACCCTGAGATGAAAGCGAAAGCTACATTGAAAAAATGTAGACAGCAAAACCAACTAAAGCAACAACAAAAAGAAAAAAGAGGATTTTCCTCTGGTGTTTTTCCCAAAAACTAGCTTCAGCCACTTCCTCTTTCTGTCTACGTGGTTTTTTGCGTCTGCCTTTGATGTGCCGCTCAAATTCTTCCAATTCTGCAGCTTGTTTGCGAGCCTCTTCTTCCTCTTTTTTCCTTCTCTCTTCTTCCTGAGCCTGAAATTAAGTACACAACAACTTCCTTAGCCTTAAATTAAGTGCACAAAGAACATAAATCCATTGACCAAGGTCATGCATTATAAAAGAACATTCCCCTAGCCAAACGTTCTGCAGGCCATTCAATCTTTCAAATGTTATTAATCTGATGAAATAGTAGCTTCCTTATAAAGATCAGAACACAAGACTTTTACACTGAAAAATACATAAGCATGACATTAAATGACCTTCTAAAAGTAACAAAAAGCACAGACATCAACATTAACCCCAAACCCACAACTGCAGCAATTAACAGCATATAATCATTATGCTTAAAAAAAAAATGAAACATGACAAAAAATAAAACAGGACCAAATAAATGCAGAGAAAATCTACTTGGTAATTGAAAGTGAAATATACATACTTCTTTCTTTTCTGTTTGAATCTTTTCGCAGATCTCATCACATTGCAATTGTTCATCATCCTGTCGTTCACTGCATCGCAAATCCTTCTTTTTACGCTTACAAGCACAGCGGATAATAACCTTCTTTTCACAGTTTTTCTGATCCACACATGATCCATGATGACAGATATTAGGGCACTGGTGACCACAGGTCATCTTCAATACACACACAAATATAAGCTTATCTCCACTGCACTGCAGATGGCACTGGTGACTTAAAAGAATTGCCCGTACTGGAACATATCCTATTTTTTCAAACTCAAAAAGTACTGGTAAGACTAACATCTCATTCTTTAAAGACAACCATTTGACACATCAGGGACGAATACAAGTTCTTGTATTGTGGGCTAAACATCCCTCTCTTTCACATTCATTGTAATGTTATTTTAGAAATATTTTCTTTTTTTTACTTATATTCACTTGCTTTTACCATGCAATAATACCCTTAAGAGGTACATGCATACATGTATTGATGCATGGAAATGTCCATAGCTCTACAACTGGTCTTCCTCGATCCTCTAATCTTTTTTATCTTGCTTACCAGTTTTGGACAGGGTCCACCACAAGACTTCAGAGAATTCTGACGTTCTGGTCCAGCCTCCAGCCACTCATGGCATGATATGTGCTTGACCACAGCTTGGCAGTGACAACGCATGCGTACCATTGTAGTACAAGGTGGGCAATTGCCAGGGTGGCATGATTGCAGACATGCATGTGTACACCCTTCTGGCCTTGGCTTTTGGCACTGTGTCTCACAGGGCTCACAATTCTCACCTGCCTGTCAAAAGAAAGACGGTATAAAAATAGCTATTTCAGGATCTCTTTTTGTACTCCAGTGTTCTTTAATTTCATTTCAGTCTTTTGTTTATAATTGGATGGTCATGCACATCATGCTGGAACTTTTGTGTTTTTGATGAACTGGGCTAATGCTTTTATTTCAGTTTTGCTTCCCACTATAATTTATCCCTCATTATATCTCACAGATGCAAGCTTATCTAAAACAAACAAAACTTAAAAAAAAAAGGGAAAAAGGAAAAGCTACAGGGGCTTTCTTGTTTCACTTGCAAAATGTAAAGATCTTTAGGATGCATGATACAAATTGCATAAACTGTCATTATACTACACCTGATGGCTATCTGGAGCTCCGGTCACAACATGACACTCAAGCTGACAGGTGTGGTTGCTGCATGCTAGCTGTCGTTCGCATTTTTTTCCACATGAGTACTGTTGCACTCCCGAGCAAGGGAAATTTGTGATCTGCATCAGAAAAAAATAAGCAGACATAAATATAATGCACCTGGCAGTTGAGGGAGGACTTAAGACAAGATCATATTGTATTAAATGTTAAAGGACCACCACAAAAATAGAAAAACTTGTATGACTGTTAATTTAAGAATCAGTTTAGTCTTTGTGAGAATGGGGGATAGTGCAGCACAAAAACTTTTACCATGAAAATGTTTAAGTACTTGTACAGATTTATGCCACCAAAAAGTTATTTTTCTCTCAAATATTAAAGGATATTTTGCACCTAGACATCACCACCTCTGGTACATCCCAACCTTAACAACAACTTTACCTCATGTTTGCCCATGCACTCTATGGGTGTTGGCACCTGACAAGGGGGACAGGGCTTCCTCACAGTCTCAATGTAGGATGTTCGCCGGCCTTCCCATGGACCCTCCTTTTTTGTCTAGAAACAAAACAAAAGAAAAAAATAGGTGTTCTAGTCTTCTGTGTACATTCTGCATGTTTGATAAAATTCAGTCATGATGATGACTCTTTCACACTTTTTAGATTAACTTCTCACAAAATACTAAATGAAAACTGGTTGATAGCAAACTGTAACTTCGTTTATTTCCTTACCTTTTGCAAGCAGGAGTAAAAGTAATGATTTTTGTCATTTCATTGTGGCTGTGTCATTGTAGAGGACAAAGAGGGAATGCCAGTGGAATTTCATGAAAATTTTTTCTGAACAGTTTATTTCAAAGCAAAATTTATATTTTAAAAACTCTGCAATTATAGATTTAACCAAAACTAAGCCTGTCCTAAAATAACCAGTAAACAGCCAAGCTGGTCACCTTATCCTCCACTTTGACTTTCACAACATCATGACAAAGTGCCGGGCAGGTATGCTGACATGCAGGCAGCTTGTTCCTGCACACCTGGGAACATGGTGGACACTCCCCAAAATGGCAGCGGTGCTTCTGACGCTCTGGATGATGGCAATCTGGAGGTTTTCTGGAAAAAGTAAATATTCCTTAAAACCAACAGTAATGCAAGGCTTACACAGAATGTAAGGACATAAATTAGAAATAAAATTTTAATCAGACAGAACAGGAAAACTGTCCATGCAAGAACTTACTTGCAAGGAAGATTACATCGCGGAGGTTTGGTGACCTTTTCTTTCCCACAAGGTACTGTAATTTTGGTGGCTTTACAGAAGCAAGTAATATCTTTGGTTTCTCGACATGGATAGCATGGGCCTGGACATAGAACCAGCTTATTTAAAACTTAACTCTGTTATCAATAACACAGACAAAGCAAGGCGGTGAAGGTGTTAGTGTTATCTCTTGCAAAAATTATAAACTTAGGCTGCAGGAGATCTTAGAATTTATTCTTAAAGTCGGTGTCCCAGGTAAATCAAAAGCAAGCATTATGTCTCCATATTTATAAAGTGGTGATCATATAGCTTTATCCCTGTGACTCACCTCGATGACATCTACTAAGGCACTTGTGATTACGACAGCCTAACGTTTTCCCACAGGTCTGCTCACAGCAAGGGCAATGACCATCGCAACACTGCAACAAATGGTACTTGCAACGGCATTAACTCTTTAAAATTCACAACTTTTGTTTTTTGTTCTTATCCATAGTTTTTCCGCAGTACATCATAGGGGCTGGATTAAAGTGAGAAATGGGTCATGTCAAACTAGCTGTAATAAAGCAAAATGCTTTTCAAATCAGACTGGCAAAAAAGCCAGGGTTAGGGTTAGGGTTATTAGTCTGTTTACCTTTCGCTTGCACTGATGTTTCCCACAGTCCCTCTGGTTTGTGCATTTCTTTTCACATAGATACTCCTTGCTGCAAAGAACTTCTTTCTGTGACTGGCCACAACGGCATCGCTTCAGTGTCAGCTGCAGGCACTGATAAGAGCAACACATTCAAACTAAAACCACCAATAATCGCCTGCTGGTTGCCAAGATTAGCTCTTTCAAAACCTCTTGTTCCAGACTGCTAGAAAAGTGTCATCCAAACTTACTGAACTATAAATTTTTGCTTACATTATATTCACCATTAAAAATGACACACCTGACAGAAAGGCTTGGTGATCTAGATGATGCAATATCATGAAGGATACAAACATGTTACTTTAAACTCATAGAAAGAGTAATAAGGTATAAGAATGGCACTACCTCTATAGCTGGAAAAAATAGGTCGCCAACTGCAATTTAATTTCTCCTATACAAAATGGGACTGATTGTCTTCTTAGCCACACATGCTAGTTGTCTGGATATATAGAACTTTAAATGTGCTATATTCTGCCCTACCAACTTAAATTAATAATCTACATAAAAAGCCTGAACAGCGACATCACTAGCTAGACCAGAAAAAACTGGCTCATCCCCAAAAGCATTGCAAGATCTACAACCATTTGTAATAAACAGCAAAATACATGATTACCTGACCGCACGATCCTTGGTGGCATCGCTGAGTACAGGTATGTATCCCACACTGCAACAGTTGTCCACAAGTATCCCCGCAGGTAAGAATGTCTTCTGTACATGGCAGCTCATATTCTATAAACACCACCAGATGCAAACTTGATGACACAAACACAGGTAATGTTTACGACCTTTCCTAATATTTTAACATGTCATTGTTATTTTTCAATAAAAGGTGAAATTCCTTCAATAACTTTACTTTGAAGCACACTTTTCTTATTATTTCTTATCTCTGGTAATGACCCATGTCCACCCTATGATACTATATATCTGAGAGCTTGACTGTGACAGTCAGTAGCAAAAGCAAAAAGTGCAACTTTTTCTGTGTGATATTCTGCATAGCAGTTGTAAGTGACCAGTTTTGCTCTTGTTCCATGGTCTGTTGCATGTCCTTAGGTATTAGCCAGTAAAATATCATAGCAGGAAAAGAACAGGACTGGATCAGCTTTATCATGCACCATCCTACTTTGGCTCAGGCACCTAGTTTTATTTTGTCTTGTGTAGTATTAGGAACATTATTGATAGATTTAAAAAAAATGTTATCCTTTGTTAACTGTTTTAACCATACCTCCTCCCATATTTTTAATGACATGTTCAGTTTACTTTTTTTCATGTGGATTAAATATAAGAAAACAAAAGGTGTAAAAACCCAGACACTTTGTGTCTATCAACATGCTTTATATTTAAAATTAAAGGTGTTTGTCTTAAAATAACTAGTGCAGACATAAATTTCTTTGGAAATTACACAAACATTTTGAGCTAGCATGGATTTGTTTTTACTTTTTAAAAAATATAAATTGGTGGGAGAATGATGGCTGAGAACAAACAAAGGAGCTATTTTGTACTGGCCATCTGTATTCTCTGTTGCTTACCACCTGCCATGACTATCTATGTCATGGTTACAATGCTACTGACAAATAAATGCTTGAAAACAATGAAAAATGAGCACTAATTTTAGCATGAGAATGTTCCCACCACTGAACTTACCTGTTTTTTTGCAAGGACATTTCCTGATCCCAGACCTGGGACAAGTTCCACACTGCCCACTGTGGCATATCTTCTCACACAGATGATTTCCACAGGACAGGCGTCTTCCACACATCTGTTGTTTTTTTTAATACAATAAGTACTTCAAAAAAATTGCTTCTCAAAACATCTAAATTGAATAATAAACTGGTTACAAAACAGTAAATGCTCAATAAAACAAGCACTGAAATATTTTTGAAAATTATGATTGCAAAATAACTTGCTTCTTTATGTGTATTTTACCTGTTCACAGTGCCACTGAGGACTAGCACATGGACGACTGACTTTCTTCTTACCACAAGAGCAAGGCTGCATGCTTGACTTAGAGCATGGTTTGCATTCACCTATGTAAGATGCAAAGCGACTTAATAGTTGGGTTTTTAAGTGGTATATAAGCTATACTCACTAGATTTACAATTTCTCAAAAGACAAAAACCAAAAAAAATCACCAATTCACCTGCAGTGACAAATTTCAGACAAACTTTAGGGACACCGAATTTAACAACAAATTTAATAGTGAGGGGTAAAGATGGGTAAAACTAACACAGATCTTTATGCTTAAATATTGTTCATTCATGATTGTCATATAGAACATAAATTCTAAACAAAAAACAAAAAAACAAAAAGAAAAACCTTTAAGTAGACATGTCATCTAAGACTATACTAAATGTGCACATACAAAGAAAGTGTCTGTCATTTATGCATGCACAAAGAGAGCTGACATACATTTCATGTGTGCATGTGTCCACACATGAATGTTCTGTCTTTTTTTACTCCCCCACTCATTCATGATTTTTCATTTACCTGGATGACAGATATCTTCACAGCTGTGCTGACCACATGATAGAGTTCGTCCACAAATTTTACCACATGCCCAGGAACGTGCATTACATCGTCTTGGTATGGGGACACTTTTCCCACAGTGGCATGAAGCCTGTACCATCTTTGGGCATGGAGGACATGGTCCTGATCAAACAGTATTTTAAAATCAGACAATGATTTATGTTTAAAAACATGTGATCTTCACCTTAACATATACACACACATATATATTTACATACACATCTCAAACCCTCCTAGTTCCTGGTCTGTTTCTTTAATAATAATAAAAATTATAAAAAAAGTTACTTCTATTCAGAAAGATTTTGGCACATGCCTGCACACATTCAAAAATAGGTTTGTATTGGTGCATTAGTTGTGTCATACATGAACATAGTATGTAACTCTTTTTTCCCCAAAACATAACTTGATAAATATAAAACTATGACAGAATAAAAACATACAAAAACATTCCATTTACTTTTTACTTTATAAATTCTTTTGAAACAGTTTTAAAAGACAATGTTTGTATATCATACCTGGATGGCAGTTGAGAAGGCATGAATGTCCACAGCTAGGTTTAAGTCCACGACCACATGTCTGTCCGCAAGAGTGAGGAATAAGCCATGGGTCAAACTTGGGGTCACAGACTTTACCACAAAAGCAGTAGGAATGGGTAGGACATTCAATTTGCTTGTATTCATGGCGGCACTTGGGGCTATAAAACACAGGTACATGCCAGATTATTGAGAGTATAGCAAGCAATTAAGATGGAAGTTTTGGATGTTGGAGAAGAATAATAATAGTAGGAAATGAATGAAATGCTTTTTAATACTCGAAGTGAGTGTGTAGTAAAGATATTAGAATGAAAAAAATGTATATTGTGCAAGCCATTCATATGTAACACAATAAACCATAAAGTTGTTCCATGTCCTAAACTGTACAGCAAGTATTTCACATTGAAGTAATAAAAATCACTAACATTTGTAGACACAGTTGAGTCAGCCTATAGTTTGGACTTGCATAATTGTGATTATGCAGTCGCCACCTTGAAATCTACTAATCAGAGAATTAAGGACACAGATATTCCCACTGAAAGAAAAAAATATATCCATGAAATGAAAACTCACCAGAACCAAGGAAATCCTGAGTCTGTTGTCCCTGTGGACAAATCTGCCTGGTACTGCTGTTGGTATACACCCTCACGAACCCACTTTTGTATACATTGCAGATGCAGCATGCAGTAGCACCCTTGACATGTCCAGATCTGTGATAGCACAGTAAGTGGAAAAGTAAAAGGAAAAAAATCAATCAAGCCCAAAAAAGGAACTGCCAAGCACATCCTTATTACATTCATGAAAGAGATTGCTGTTACAAGGGTAAAAATCCTTCAGAACAGGAAGAGTAAAATTCTCAGAAAGCCATCATAGAAAGTCTTGCTAGGAGAGCTGATAAAAATCTATACCCAAGATCATCTAGACGCCCTGTTCAAATGGCACAGAAAAGGTGCAAATAATTCAGCCATGGGTTCACAGCATAAAAACAGAAAAAGACTGAGAGCTCTGTCTAATCTGTCTTGATCAGTAACTTGGCATGGATTTGACATGTCGTAACAAAATAATACAAAATATTACATGCATTTGCCCAAAGAAATTTTTTCTCAGCTGAATCTGAGAATCTGTTAGTCATGGCTTAACTTACACTTTTAACTTTAGTGTTTAAAAATGTTCCAGAGAATGCTTCAAATTCAGGGGACATCTTTAGGGGGTAAAACTTCATATCATAGACTCCTAATGCCAGTTTTAGAATACTAAAACTAATGAACTTTCTGCAGCAAACTCGCTCCACCCCCCTCTTCTTTCCTATAAAACTGAATGTTATTACTGTGACAAAATATCATATTATGAATGCATAATATAAATTATTAGGATGGACAGTCAGACTTACTACATCCTCCCGTTTAATATTGTCAATGCAGATGAGACAAGCTGAAGCACCAGAGCGAAAGGAATGAAGTAAAAGCTCTTGGGCTTTGGAGATGTCATCCTGGCTGTCCTCATCTTCATCTGTTTTGGGTGAAAACAAAAGCTTAACATCGTCTAAATGGTTCTCTCCCTTTTTCTTATTGCCTCTAACCTGCTTCTAAGTAACTGGAATTCAATAGAAAGATTTGCAAGAGCAGGCTAGAGTTTAAATAGTGCTAATAAACAGCTGTAAAGACAAATTAGCTTTTTAATCCAAGGAAATGTGCAGAAATAGACCAATCAAGTCTAAGGTCTAGATGTAATAGCTTGATGACCTTCACATAACAAACAGAACAAACAGTAACAGTCAAGAAAAAAAAATACAAATAAAAAAATGTACTTACTTGTCACTTCAAAATACCATGGGGTTATGTGAAGAAGAGAATGAACAGAAAGATATATATATAGAGAGAGAGGAACGTAAAATAAGATAATGAGACTTTCATGCATAATATAAGTATTCTGTGTCACAAGGTATAAAAAATGCTGGAGCCCATACCAGACAATATGGGAGTGAGATTATGCTGTACACAATTTATCCACAAATTTAAAGAAAGTAAAAGTTACCATAGTTAGTGGAATATGACTTAAAGATGTTCTCTATCACTTTGTCTGCAACATCCTCCTCATCTGATTCTGCATCATCAGCAAAGTCTTGGAGATGGCGCTTGAGTGCTTCCTGATGTCTACTGCTTGCTTTTGCAAATGCATCTATATTATCCTTGACTGAAAAACATTGAGAAAAACAATGATAAAGAGCAAATGATAAAATTATATTAGAAACAGAAAATATGCTAGAGGGAGTATTACTCCAAAAACTTCCATTCTGTGGCAATTCCCATTTTTTTTCCCCATGTGACAGCGTACAATATATTTTTCAAGATAACTTTTGTGAAGTTATAGGTAACTCATTGAATTCTATACATTATTTACTAGTGTTGCTTTGTCAAACTTTGCCAAGTGAACAATTTTTTCACATTGCTTATGTTTTTTTTTATCATCATCACTAATTAGGAAATTCCAACAAAATCAATTACATCATCAAGTTCATCAAAATCTTAATATATCAACTTCCATAAAAGTCTGCAATATGTCATAATGCTCTACTACAGATGGCAATTTAAAAATATTAGTAGTTAATACATTATACCATTTGAAAAAAATAAAATTTGTCTTTGGTGATGCTGCATATTTAATATAATGTGCATAATTGAATACTTGAATGTGAGAGTGTGTGGATAAGTGAGCAGGCACATATATGTTGCCACTAATCGCCAGACTATACTTCACGAAAAGAACAAAATAAAAAAAAGTCACCTTCAGTTTTATCTGTTGTAATAGGACTAGGCGTCTTCCATGTAGACCAGCTGGTGCCGGGTACTGGCAATCCAGGTTTAAGACTGACTAATGTAGTTCCGTTTTGTGGCTCCCATCGCTGGGCGTCTCCTGATCCTACCCCACCTGATGTGTGCCCTCTTCCTCGACCTCTTCCCTGACCTTTGCCTCTCAAATATGCCGGTTTGTTGTTCATTGTATTATAGCGCAAAGAAGCACTAATGTCTTATTAGCAATGCCTGTATTAAGAGATAATGTATCTTCTATTAGTCAGATTTAACCCTTATAGCATGATGAGCCACGGTCGCAACTTTACGGGGAAAGGACGGGGAAGGAAATTTTCATTACTTTTATCGCAAAGTTCAAGCTTTCTCCATTCCAAAACTGTATATGTTTCTTAGGCAAATGTTTACATGAGTGCAATAATAATTATAATAAAATCATCCACTGTCGTCTTCACAGTCTTTAGTTATTAGTTTTTTTAAGACGCATTCTTGTATACAATGCTAAGAGGGTTAAGCAGTTTGTTACTTTTTATATACCTTTATTCTCCTTCACTATATAAATGTTTATCATGTAAAAAACTCTAGCGATCGTTAACAATATTTCGTTAATTTAAATTCAGAAGTTGTTAATACCCACGAGAGTTTAACATAAATTAATAGAAATAATGATCGTAGGTATTTATGCCAAGCAGACGATCCATGATCCGTGGTCGACACGTCATTTGATGATTTGGCAGTTCGAAAACGTAGCAAAGATTTAAAAAAAAATCATTGTTAAAAAATATTATTTAATTAGAAATACAAATTCGGGTTTAACACTGATACAAATAAAGCTCACCGACAATCAATAAGAATCTGTATGAATGCCTATGCTGTATATGTGTGTCTCAGATTGTTACTATTTCTCGAGAACAAATGGGCGCAGCCATTTTTCTTGGTGCTCATGGAAGATAATCATAAAACAAATAAAAACTATTAATATAAAAATAATAAACATGTAAAGCAAAATAACCACGATGACATAGAACTATGGTATTAAAAGTGAAAAGCTTTTATTTGAAAATCTCGTGAATGAGAGACATTCTCTCCAAACAAAGATGGCGGTACCTAGCTGGGATCCTTCTTGTTAACGAAGCTAATGCTTTTGCTTCTGTTTAGGAGTAGGGCGTGGAATATATAAGTTCAGACAAAACTATTTAACATTGTTTCGCATGAATTCCTCTGATCAAGGAAGTTTACATCGCGGAGAAGAAACCGCAGGGTGAGTAAATATAGTTGTTACTAGGAAGGCTATGTCAGCTGATTTGTAAACGCAGTCTTGCCCATCTTAGGGAAAGTCTGTTGAAAAACGTTTTTAATTAATAAACTAAAATAAACGACGCATTATGAGGTGTAACCACAGAATAACTCATGCATCGTAATAACAATTGCTTGAAAGAGTGAGGAACAAAAATTATGATTGTAACTTATGTACATGTACAAACTTGGATATGAAAAAGCCTTCGTGATGCCAGGAAATGAACTATTATATGATAAACCACTTTTTAGTCACAAAAAAAGGAGTTTTTTTTAAATGAACTAGTTTTTTTTGAGAATTGAAAAATACTTAAAAAAACAAACAAAAAAATTCAGAGGAAAAGAGTAGTACAATATTAACAAGAAAATTTATGTTCACTTTTATGCATATACATATTTATGCACAGGCGGTCCTCGGTTTACGTCAGTCCCGAGTTACGATGTTTCGTGGTTATGACACATCTCCCATTTACTGTATTTTGACTTATTTCTGTGCGCAAGAATATGCGACTCGGGACCGAGGAGGACAGCATCACCCCAGTCGCATTGTATGCCATTTTAGCTTGCTGCTACATCATTCTCTCTCATGTGTGCATGTGTGTGTTTGATTTTGTGAATTTATGTTCAGTATGTACGTATGTTCTGACTTACAGCGAAAATCGGTTTACGACGTGACGTGACGGAACGGAACAACGTCTTAAGTTGAGGACCGCCTGTATAAATATACACTGCTCATTCTTTCTCTTTCTTAATGAAACTTACTTTTTGACATAGAAAATAGAGGCTAAAGATAATGAAATACACAATTGAATCTTTTTGTATCTGTGACTGGGTGGTCTTTTGACATTTTTTTTGTCTGTACAGATAACTTGGTGTCTACAGCATCATGTAAATATTAAATTATATAATTAGATATAATTGATTGTTCATTCATCCCTTGGATGGTACCAGCTAATAAGTGGTTAATCTCATCCACTGGTACTGTCAGGGGGAACAACTGGTTAAACATAGCAGATGAGAAAACGTCACTGCTCTAGGTCTATGGTGAGCAGCAGAGATCAGGTCTTGCATGGTATGACTAGTACATTTTATTTTAGTGAATAATGATGGTCTTCCATAGAATATCATGCCAGGTGACATGGCCAAACCAGACCATCTTGCATTGCATCACTTTTGACAAAAGAATCACCTGATATCTCATGAGGGCAGTGACTATGCTTCATGCCTGTATGAATCTTAAGAGACATGCTATCATGTATAAAAGTTCAGTTGTAAAAGACTTTTTTTGTTTTTCAGTGGTGTTCGTGCTGTTGCAAGTTCCAGTTCAGACCAAGACGAAATGTAAGTTTTGCTGTGTATGTTCTCACACCTGAAAACTTTAAGCTTTTCATTTGAGATTTCTATGCAGAGATTACCAACAGTTGAAAATGCCAACTAATATTTTTAAAGAAAATCATTTTCAAGAAAGTTCAGAACAGCCATCAAGAGAGTACTTTGATCTTCGAATTGTTGCTTGTAATTGTTAAAAGTAGTTTTGAAATGCCTCTTACATGATGATTACTTTATGCACACCATTTCCACAGTGTGGGTACCTCCAATGTGGCATAGTACTTGGAGATCTTATTAAAATCATCTTGATTTAAGATATAAAAGGTCTGAATTTATATAAATACCTATGTACATTATTTCTGGATCTTGATTTCCAGATCTTTTATATCATAAATCAAAATGAACACAAGAGTACTGAAGAAAAGAGGCTGAACAAAGACTACAGTGCCTTCATTTAAATAAAAAAAAAACTATGAGAGCAAATTAATTCTTAAAAGTTTGACATGTACACCTTTTAGAAACATAATGATATTTGCACTAATTAAACTTTGCTTTTTTTTTTTCGTTGAAACTTTGGTTGAGTTAGGAAGCGAGCAGCAGCCCGACAACTCATTGAGAACTATTACTATCAGCTTACTGATGGCTGTGGTAACTCCAGCTGTGATAACAGATGCTGTGCCTCCTGCCCAGACTTTTCCTTTAAGTCTGTGGATCGCAATCAATTGGCCCTGCAGGCTGTAAAGCTGTCCAAAGACAGAGCAAGGCTCTGCGATGGCATTCCTAAAAAATACGCCAAATATCCTGTTCAGGAGACTGCAGGAAACCAGGCAGCCCTAACACCTGCTGATGGTGCAGGCACCAGTTCTTGCAGGAGTAGTGGCAACCTACAGGACAACAAAGATGGAGAACATGGAACAGAAAACATTACAGGAACAGGTGGTGCCAAGGCAAAATTGCCATCACCCACTAACAACAGTACTCCATCATCCTCCTGTTCCAGTCAGAGCAGCATAGATCAGCATGGTGGTGAGTTAAAGAAGAAAGAACTGCACGGGTAGAGGGATATTAGGGGTTTAATTTAGCCGTTTTGAAACATGGGACCTGTAATAGTCATTCAAGGTTTGTATCATAAAAGGTGATACTAAAGAAAAGTCATCTGTTGTGGGGGTGGGGTCTTTAATTTTTATTTTGACATTTGGTGGCTAAATAAGCAAGTGATAACATACTCTTCTCATGTTTTTGCTGTATTAAGCATGCATCTTGTCTTTTCATTTTTAGTTCATGCCCACCTCAATTTAATTACATTGTTGTATTTGTCTTTACTAGATAATAAATCACTAGACACAAAAAGAAGTGCAAAACTGGAGCTTTAGGATTTCTGTTTCCTGTTGTGACATAATTTTACTTGATTAAAATTGGTTACGCTAGCATAGGAACATCATCAGGGTTTACACTCAGTCATAAAATGTGGTGTTCTTATTACTTACAGACACCCATGAGATAAAATACCTTGATGAAGGCAAAGTGATGGAGTCAATACAAAGAGGCCAGAGAAGTGGAAGCTGGAACCACCTTATTCATATAATTGGCATTGTGTTCAGCAGTCCTGAGTTTCTGATGCGGAGTTTTCCAACCTGTTCAGTCAAAATCTGTGAATCTTCCTCAGTGGATCCTGACAAGGACTTTGATGATACGGAAGCAGAACCTATGCATGTAGATCAAGTGCCCACCCAAGAAAGGTGTGCCCAGAAGGAAGATGCAGCACAAGGAGATTCAGAGAGACAAAATACTGCCTGCCTACTTTCAGTGGACTTAGCCTCTTTGAGAAGAGTGTACGATGCACTAATGAGCATCCCAGAGCAGCCATTCCAAGCAGCTCTGATCAATGCCTTAAAGTCCTTGTCTTATACCATTCAAATGGACTTCAAGTACCACCGGTCCTTGGAGAAGGATCGTAATTTTTTAAATATTTTTGTCATTGTGCTAGAGTTTCCCAACCTGCACAGCCCTGAGTACCTTGAAACGGCTTTTCCATCATTCTGTAAGGCCCTGGCTCTCATGCCACTAAAAGGACAGGCAAGATTAGCACAGATCTTGTCAATGTATGGTGAGAAGAGGTTGACAATTATACTGCAATCGCTGCAGCAGCTCATTACAGTGCGTATAGTCAACAATGAAGGACGGTGGGGCCGCAGCTTTCACCTCAACGATGATGATGCCATTGTTGATGCTTGCTGTGTGATGAAGATAGTTTACTATGCGAGTCTCTTTGGTGGGCAGGTGGACAGTCTTGAACTACTGGAAGAGGAGAGGCACTCGAATGAGGCAGATTTATTGCATGATGCATTGCAAGGTGCTATGGGCATAGAACCTAAAGAACAATCACAGCCCCGAGAAAATCCTCTTGGAAAAGAACTTAAAATAAATCCAATTGATGTGCGGAAACCTTTGATATCCTTTGAGGAATTTATCAATGATCCTCTTAATGAACACATTGACATCAGCACAGACTATGCCTACTATCGAGCAGAGCCAGATAACAAGTTTTCCTTCATTACTCACAACTTTGTGTTAACTACAGCCTCAAAGCACATGTGCATGTATTTTGACAACCGCATTCGCATGTTGCATGAGAGACGCACTTCTCTACTGCAAACCATTGTGCATGGTGGTCCACCTATGCCATACCTCCGCATCCGAGTCAGAAGGGATCATGTTGTGGATGATGCACTTCTAAATGTGAGAATTGCATGCTTTTATTTTATTATCTATGTACATGGAATGAGTGAAAACATTGAGAAAGAGTACCAAATAGACAAATAAACTTAACTCAATCTAGGCAGATCATTCCAAGTAGAACAAATGTTATAAAGACTTACATAAGAAATATAGAATGCATGAAGATAATTAACTTGGTAAACTTTGAAGATCATTTTTGCTTACAGGATTTAGTTCCCCTTAATGACTAAGATAATTTATAGAAGAAAGTACGCCCTTGCTCACTGTATGTGTCGTAACTGTTGAATCACAATAACATGTTCAAGATTGCAGACCAATCAAGACCCTGCTAAATGATCATAATGGATCATACTTTACACAGTATAGCATTTTTTCTTGATTATTGATAATCACATATCCATGTGATTTATGTCAGATAAAGTGCATTTCTCTACTGGAATAGATGATCCAAGTATCAAACTTTTAATTTCATTTTGCCCCAATAGTATTTTTTGAAAATATCACTAAAGATACCTCTTTTCCAGTGTGATTATAAATTAGAGAAAACTTAGACTACATTCACTTAGGAAAATTCAGATTCTTCATATCTTTTACTGAAATCAATTTAACCTCAGTCTGGGATCCAGGAAACTAGAAAAAGAAGAGAAGTCCAGAGAAAAAATTTCTTAAAGAAAAAAATAAATTCATGGCAGTTTTACGGAAGGGCATTAACATCATTTGGTTGAACTCCAAATAAGTTGCTATGGTGTCTTCAGTAGAATGTCAAAGAATATTGAAACTCTCAAAATATATATGTGTGTGTGGCTGGGTATTTGTTACAGCAACAGTATTTAAAAAAAATTTAATTGTATATGATTGTGGGATTTTGCATAACAACTTTTAAACATTTTTCTCATATTTTTCTTTGGTGTATGATAGCTGGAGATGGTTGCTATGGACAATCCTGGTGATCTGAAAAAGCAGCTGTTTGTAGAATTTGAAGGCGAACAGGGCTTGGACGAAGGGGGTGTTTCAAAGGAATTCTTCCAGCTGATTGTGGAGGAACTATTCAATCCTGATATTGGTAAATGATTCTTTACTTTATCATGCTCTGACTGGCTAAGAGTACCTCCCATCCCTACAAGCCATGCACACTTCAAAAAGTAGTCACTACTGTTTTCATAAGCTTACTTTGAGGGAAATTTATTTTGTGTGGGTAATTATAATGCTGAGTAGCCCTATACCAATAGAGATGTAGCTCAACATTAATTTATACTTAAAAACTTACAAAGCTGTTTTTTGACGTTATCTAGTTTTCTGCTTTATTGAAATTATATATATGTATTGTTGGTCATATAGCTCTGCCAAACTCCACGAAATGCAATGTAAAACATAGATTTCACTTTAAATAATTCAGGTTAACTCTTTTTCTTTCCGCTCTAGGTATGTTCATTTACAATGAAAATACAAGACAATTCTGGTTCAATCACATGTCCTTTGAAAATGAAGGGCAGTTCACATTGATAGGGATTGTCCTGGGTCTGGCCATTTACAATAGCTGCATCTTAGACATCCACCTTCCAATGGTTGTCTACCGCAAGCTTCTTGGAAAGAAAGGTGTCTTCCAGGATCTCTTTGATGTTGATCCTGTAAGTTTTTGTCTCAAAAGATTTTATGCAAGGGCTTTATTCCATTCATTATTTTATGTGTTGTCAGTAAAAGTTCAGTAGATGAATAACACTCAATGACTAAGTGAAAACATGTCAGATATTAGGTATTAGAAATGTAAATAAATCTGATTTTATGCAAGAAGTGATAATTTATATTTTTGAAGAATTTATTTGGTTATCTAACTTTTTTAAAACATGGTATTTGATAGAGGTTCTATAATTTAAACTGTTAGACTATATGATTAGATGTTTTATTAGCCCATAATGAAAGGGAGCTGGTTATATGGATATCAGGATACAAATGCTCATAGTAGCATTGAATCAAGTGATGGGAGCAAGAAAGATGACAAAAATTATATTATCAAATTATTACGAAGAGTGATGATGGATGATGATAATGATTTTTTGTCCTATAGACTCTGGCCAGCAGCCTGCAGCAGATGTTGGATTATGATGGTGGAGATTTTGAGGATGTATTCATGCAAACTTTTCGGATTGGCTTTTTGGATGTCTTTGGGTCTAGTGGGATCCATGATCTTAAAGAAGGCGGTGAAGATATCACAGTGACATGTGAAAATAGAGAGGTCAGTTTATGACAAAATACACTAATAGCTTCATTAAACACTTTTTTGTCTTTCCTGTCTTCAGTGTGAATTTTTTTTCCTCAAAAAAAGAAAAGGTAAAAGAAAACAGTAGTTTCCTGCTAGCCACACGAAGAATGTTTTTTGGCGTGTATGCTGACCCTAACGTTCTTGAGCATATAAATAAATTGAGTTGAACTTTATGTAGGTTTTTTTTCAAATATAGGTAGGTGTTTAAAAAAAAGAAGTGGCAGTTCTTATCATTTTCTTTTACAGCGATAAAATGTAATAACTTAAAAGTGAAATCTGTTAACAGGAATTTGTGGATCTGTATGCTGACTTTATTCTAAACAAGTCAGTTGAATGTCAGTTTCGAGCCTTCAAGAGAGGTTTTATGATGGTGACAAATGAAAGTCCGCTCAAAATGCTTTTCCGTCCAGATGAGGTGGAGATGCTGGTATGTGGGAGCAAGGTATGTAATTGAATATTTGAATTTGCTTGTGTGTGTGTATAAAAAACCTGTTTAGAAATTGTTTTTTTTTTTTTTGTTTTTTTTTGTGTGCAGTAAATATGTCCTGAGATTATTTGATATTTTGAATTCTTGGAAGTCAACAGATAGCTTTGTTGTGAAAGCTTTGTGTTGCTGTTCTTTTGGAAAAAAGCTGTTATACACAAACTGCTTTATTTTGCCAGGAATTTGATTTCCATGCCTTGGAGACTGCCACTGATTATGATGGTGGATTCACAGCGGATTCCCCTACAGTCAGGTATTTGCCTTATCTTTCTTGCTTTGTGGTACTAGTATTTAAAAAAAAAGTTATTGTCCTGCAAAATTTAGTTATTGCTGTAATAAAGCATTCTTGGCTAGGGGTAAAGAGAGACAATTGTGTGCCATGCATTAATGAAGCTGCCAGTTAGTAGAATTACTAAAGTGCCTTTCTACCTAGCCACAGCTTGGCCAGGATTTTGGGTTCACGGTGTTAGAATGAAGGAGCTTGAATGACATTAGTTTCATTGTATGATATAAATAAGAATTTTGACAGGAGGAGGGAGAAATATTGAGAGGTGAGAGAAAAGTCATGAACAGGGATGTTAGCAAGTTTTGTGAGAGAAATTTCCTGTTTAATGATGTTGATAGTAAATGTTTCAGTACCCAGCCGTTGTATCATAAAATAGTACGTGGAGGTAGATGTCTCAATGCCTAGCTTTTGCATCTGTCATAGAAGTTTGGTTTAGGGCATACCATTGTAACTTTTCATGACTGATTCAGAACTGGATTTTATATACCTATATGCACTATTGTGGATTGATTGAGGAACTCTTTGAGTTGGATATATATATATAAATATATGTGTGTGCACCAACTCATATTGACTGAGTGGTTATGAACAGCATTTATGTAATAATATTACAGGTACTTTGGAAGCCCATGAATAGATCATTTGTCTTGTGTTGAAGGAAAGAACATATAACTACCACATGCCTGTGTGGTGAAGCTGTTACACATGGTCGCAAACTTAGTTTGGCCAGTTGTGTAGAAATGGATTAAGGACAAGAATTGCTCGTAACTATACATCATGCATTTTTTGTCGCCAGGAATTTCTGGGATATTGTACATGAGTTCAGTGAAGAGGACAAGAAAAAGTTGTTGCAGTTTACTACTGGCTCAGACCGTGTGCCTGTTGGTGGCCTGTCAAAGCTTAAATTCATTGTTGCGCGCAATGGGCCAGACTCTGACAAGTAGGCTTTATTGTTATTGGCCTTTATCTTTCCATACTTTGATGTATTTTAACAGTTGTCCCACCCCTTGCTTTTTATGAAGTTATTTTTTGCAGCATCCTTTCTATCTATGCATGATGGTATGTAATAATAATAAAGATTTACATGCTGTCATTCCTGATTGGGGGGAGCTCATGGCATTTTACAAAAAAGTAAAAAAAAAAAAACCCACTCAAAGCAATTCTGTCCATGCAGTCGGACCATACAATCAAATGTGCTGGGCAGAAAAAATTTAAAATTATTTTGCACTCAGACATTTCTGTCATCTGATTAGCCCATATGTTCAGATGTGCACAACAATTAGCAAAAAAATAATTATGTGATAGGTGTGTGTAAAGGAGGGGTTGGGGGGATCATTAGATAGATTGGAACAGGGCATTTTTGAAAGATTTTGGGAGGTGGATGAAGCAGTTAGCAGTATCTAAATCATAGAAAAAGTAGGGGGTTCCAGACTAGATGGTCAAGATTAGAGAGAGAAAGATAGCTTTGCCAATAAATTTTCTTTTGTCATCAGGTAATCATGTGCATAAAATGAATTTTTCTTGGTTGAAAAGTTGTTACTCAGATTCCATAACCTGCCCCCCTGAAAATCCCTTTATTGAGGCATGCATGTGTGGTTGGCCATAATTTTCTAATCTGGATTAATTATGAACACAAAACAGTCTTATTTTTGGGATGCTTCTAAAATAAAAAAAAATCATCTGATCTCATTCTTGCAACTACACATTGTATTTTTTATACCAGGATTCAATGAATTTTCCAGATTATATGTCTTGGACAGTCATGCTGACAGATATTTTCGTAAATTATTAAAAAAAAAAAAAGAAAATGTTTATGCTTTAGCAGTAGGACAGAAGGAAAATGGGTTTTTAGAAGGGACTCAGAAGTTGTTTCCCCTGTCATGATATCAACTTGTCTCCTGTCTTTGCAGGCTGCCTACTTCCCATACATGCTTCAATGTGCTACTCTTGCCAGACTATGCCACAAAAGAGAAACTGAAGGAGAGGCTTCTAAAGGCCATTAACTACGCTAAGGGCTTTGGCATGTTGTGATTTAGCCATTACTCTCCATTTGTTCCAGCATGAGAATGAGTCAGACTGCATCATGTCAGGTTTGTGCAACTTTTGCAACAGCCTGTGATCTGAACTGCTGTTAAAGGAAGGAGAAAAGAAGCTGCCTTTGTACACACATCAGTCATTCTGCATGCATAGTCCAAGTGGAACAAGCGAAAAGGTCTTTTCAAGGCAAAGCCATGGAACTTAACTGTGATTGACTGCAATGTTGTAGGTTTAGACGTAGGTACTTTGGCCTGGATATGGATGAACTTGTGTAGCTGCTATGCTGAACATTAGAGAAAGAGTGGTTCTAGGTAATGAACGTTTAAAATGGATCCTTTCTGTCATTGTTCTTTTCATGAGAAAATGAAATAAACTTGACCTGTATTTCATGGCATGCTTCTGTGTATATTTTTTTAATTGCTATGGCATTTGTTCATTTGGCTTTTTAAATGTTTGGTTGTTTTGCAAGAATTACATTAGACTGTAAGCTACAGGGACAAGAAGGGCATATAATGAGTTGTGTGACCAGTTAGGTATAATGTGTTTCCTGTGTGGTTTGTAAAACTAGTTGTTGCAAGGATCCCAACCCCACTTTTTCCTTACAAACACTAACAACTGATGCTCACAAAGATTTACAAGTAGCGTGAAGAAAGCCGTGTCCTCATAAAAAATCTCTTGAAGTTATTTTGTCTTTGTTAAAATCTTTGTTGTAACACTAGTGAGGACTGTTAAAGTGAAAGCAGGGTGTGAAAGTCAATCAAAAGTACTCTGTACCATTCAATTTGAACATGAGAAGGTGAGCAAAGCAGTTTCTGTGTCATTACCCGTTATCCATTAGTTTTACTGATAGTTCAGAATTATTTAGTTAAGAAGTTCAAGAATTTTGGTAGTCTATCATTTTTATCCACATAAAATGGCAACCTTCTGAATGAAAGTTACTTTAGTGTTTCAGGTAGCAGTCGAGAGCATGAAAACTTGGTTGAATTGTTCTTATTCTTGACAGTTTTTTTTGTGTGATATGAACTACATACCTGTTGTGAGATGCCTGCTGTAAAGTTGGTACCAAAAAAGAATAAAAAGTCTGGTGAATACCAACAGATTGTGCAAGGCTTAATAGGGACAGTTTCTACCTGCATAATACAACTTTCCTTAATCATTATATGCCAAGTTTCTTTTACCATATTGTGGATTTCTGTTTACTTTTCATGCAAAAGAATTTCCTCATTCCTATGGGACATTTGGCGATAAAATTCTTTGATATAAAGAAATAGCCTTTTTTAGATTCTTGTTTTGCATGAATAGCATTGCCCATGCAGAATGAAAGTGTTTTATCCCAGTACTATTTTTTTCATTATTTCTTTATTTGTATTTTTGTGTGAATTGTATTTGTGTTGAATCTCTATATTGTCAGTAATTTTAATGTTTGCAGAATGACTTTTATTCTTGACAATATGAGGAGTCAAAAGTTCAGATGGCCTTTTCTCTCTCTCTACCCAGTGCCATAGATAGAATGATACAACCATAAACTTGATCTTTTATGTGTAAGAATGACTGTGTGTTTGTGTGCATGCATGCATGTGTATATGTGTGCATGTATGTAGATGAATGTGTACTTGATTGTATAATAGTACTCTGTGGCAGACATAGCTTTTCTGTGGTTTTAGCCAGAATTTATTATTTCAGTCTCCTATATGGTATCTATGATGAGAAGTTTTTGTAAACATTTGATGTTTATAGAAGCAACAAATCAAAACTGGCATGTTCCTATCACTGAGCGTATTTTAAAAAAAAATTTATTGTTTGATTTAATGAAGCACATTTAAACCCTAAGGTAGCAGAAGAATCACACATTACAAAATGAAGTTCACAGCAAAAGTTAACAGATCATCAGTACATCATTAAAATATATAGAGGATTATTATGCAGTAAAGTAATGTGCACATTCACCAGCAACATTTAAGTGTATTCCAAAGTTATATATTTTGCCTTTTACAAGTGGCAATAGACTAAAGATGATTTATTGATACATTGTTCAAATTTAAATTAATAAAGGTGCAAGTATAGAAGGAAACATTTGGAAGCTGCCTGGGGATCAGTATTGAACGATGGCTGTTAGGTTTTTGTGTATTATTAAAATTTTTATTGTATATAACTTTTTTGTCATTTGAGTGAAAATAGGTTTGAATTAATGAGAGAAGCATTCTTCACTGTGAAGTGTCTGAACATTAAAGTTGCTGGTAAACTAAACAAAGTCAAGGTTGTTATCTTAACCAAAAAAATGGTTTCCTTCAAAATATTTGTATTTGGTGGTACAAGCTTAGGGTTGAAGATAAAAGTGATAGAAAGTAGAATGCCTCTTAAAAAGATTTATGGGTTTTTTGGTTTTGTTTTGAAATGGAAAAATTTGAACTGTTATGACCAGTGGATTTGTAAGTATGCATTGGCATTGAAAGTTGTTTTCTTACAGCTTTTTGCTCGTTAATGCCCTCAGACTTCTCTCCATCCTATCTTGTATTTGCTCATGTGTGCCACACAATGTAAGTTTAAGAAAAGAAATTATATCCAACAGTGATTGACTACAGGATACTGTGCCTTGCTGGGCTGAAATTTTCATTTGTTTTTCCCACACCATTCTCTCAGGTTTGTTAAAGTCGTGTTTGTGGAGAGCAGGAAGGGAGGCACTGGAAGAATTTTGGAGGTGAAACTGGTCTGTAGTCAACTCTGACATTTGTCATCAGGAGCTACATGATATCGTGAAGCTTGGTTCATTTTAGCACGGCTTAAGAGTCACCCCCAACCCCTTTTAAATTCTGTTTTCAAAATATGTGCTCACTTGACTATTTTTCAATAATTCTGACAATACGTCTGCCTTTACATATGTACAGTATTGTCGATGCGCTTTCTGGATTCCATATCCTTGAAAACTCGCGTGCTCAAATGAATTGATCGCTGTTTGCAATACAAGAGTTGAACAAGCATGAAAATTGTGGCGGTTGACTAAGGCTCCTAAACATGTTGCAAGGCAGCAGGGGCTGTCAACTTGTTTGCATGGACTTGATGGCTAAAAGTGAAGCGCCTAAAGCAGTTCTTCCTGGAGCTGGAAAGAGTTGTTCGTTCATTGCACCCATTGCGAGGCAAGCTCCACAGCTGCTTGTGGGGCGATGTCTTTGTTTACTTCATGCTTGTCACAGACCGTTTGTTGCTCACCGTTGTAGGAATTCGGCCTCCCTCCTTACCCCTACCCACTAACCACCCACAGATATTTTCCCTTTCAGCAGTATTATCCAGACTTTACACTTTGCCCACCGAGGCTCGTATTCATGGGCATCGATAATTTGTTCTGGGTAAAATGTCACTAACTTGGGAAGAGAACCAGTCGCTTACATTAGAAAAACAGGCAAACTCCCGGTTCACAAATCATTGAGGAGGTGAAGTTACCTAACGGACTGGTTAGAAATAGGTGTCACTGCGCATTTGTTTTGGGGTCAGAAGGTGAGGTGTGAAAACCTAACTGTAACTAAAACTAGAAACGTTTAAAGGGAAGGGGGGAAGCTACGGATAATGTTCATCGAGCAAATATTTGTCGGCAAAAATGTTATGTTCATTCGGAAACAAATGACCAGCAGAGAAAAGCGCAGGGCACAATGTCGATGGCAAAGGTCAGATCCGTCTTGTTATGACATCTGCTACTCTCGGATTATGAATTCAGTAAAACAATAAACCGATGTTTACCGAGCAGTTCTTTACCATTATTTCTGCACAGTTTATTATTTGTTAGGTCTAGAAAATTCAGTGTTGACATTTTTGATAGCACTAAATGTCATTAATCTCTGCAAGGTCTTTGTTGATTTCTTGTTTTCAATTTTTTTTTTAAATTTCTTCTTCCTAGCTCCTGACCGAAGAGATGTCCCTAGAAACCTGTTAGAGCATGTCATCTTGTTCTAGTATCAACGTGTCTTCAGAGTTTTATTAGAATTCGCCGCAGATTTTGCTGTAAGAACATCTACAGACGTATTTTTGGTGTACCTCATCATTGTCATCATCATCATCATCATCATCATCATCATTATCATTGTTATAATCGTTATTTTGGGGACATGTCATTACATTGCGTCGTGTACATTGCAAATTAATTTTGAGAGAAGTTGGGACATGACCCAATATTTAAGCGCAAAACTGTCTTATGTATTTTGAGATGTATGTGACACCAGATGGAAATGTCTGCAAATCATCATCTGACAGGGTGTGCAACTTCACGTGACCATTTCCTGAGACATTACTTTCTGATAATTGCGATAAGATGTCTTTCATTCGGTACTAGAACAGAGCTGTGGATTTTCTATCAGTTTTACACAGATTCCGATGTGCTGTCTCCTGGTATAAGAGAGTGCCCAGAGTCAGTACGGTGCGTGAGTGTTGACGAAATATTAACCAAAATATCGAAATATCAAGCAACATTGTAAATCTGTGCAATAGCCACAGAGAACTATTTGTTACTCTTTGTTGCTCGTTTAACATCGCAGAATGATTTGACTACTTCGCCCTGTATTTGAAGATTCATGTTTTGGAACCAGTCTCTTCCAATAGTTCCTCTTTCCAGACATTACTGTTTGTAATTGAAACATTTTTATTCATCTTCGGTGATTTTGTGTTTTGATTTTATCAGTCTGTATGTTGTCTTGCATAGTGAGTGTGGTCACGAATTTTATTTGTGATTGTAATTGTTTATATAATGTTCGGCCTACATAGTTTTATTTGCACATTGTCCTCAAAGTAAACTGATGAAACCCTGTGGTTGTATCTCACTGGCGTCGGTGGCACGAAAGAACTGGGTGATGATGATTCAGAGGAAAAGGAATGGTATAATCTAGTTTATCAAAATAATAATAATTGCGCAAGTTCGTTGCCCATTAAAATGTTTTTTTTTTTTTTTTTCTGATTTAACATCGTACAGCAAGAAAGGTAGAAAGGTCAAAGGTTGCTAGAGACGGCGCATCACAGTAAAGAGAGGTCGGAAAGATATTTCGCGGCTGGTGGCAGCAGCAGGAAGATGTAAACTGCAGACGATTCATTAATAGCTATAATTAAAGGTAATTGTTCCACAGAAGCGGTGTCAGCCTGAGTGGCTGTCGGCTCAATATTCATTCGCGTGGAGCAGTTCAAAGGGGGCGCAGGTCGCAACACTCACAGTGAAAGAAATATATAAATACAGAATTTACTCCATCGGTGGGGAAAACAAATTTTCTTAAAACGTGGAACTGTTGTAACATATGAAAAAGATAATGGAAATACAGTTTTGTTGTTGAAACGCTTTTCAACGGTAAAATTTAACACATTTTGTGATGTTTCGTGAGTTGCTCTGCGTGGACCATTTGTTACCATAAATAACTAGCTATACAGCCATCCAGCCTGCCTGCCGACCGGTCATAGATCAGCAGCTACAGACAGGTAGTAAGACTTGTGTCGCTTCATCTGAATATCTTCAGAATGTTATTGCCTACCAACATCTTCTCGAACCATTTTTTCTTTTGAACTTTGCAGTCTCCTCATCATAAACCATGTTTGTATGACCACTTGACGTAGCATCGCGACTTCAGTCGGCATGCATTCTTTGATGGTGGAATAAAAAAAAATAAAACAGCAACCTTTTGTTTCTCCCGTTTTCAGCAGCCTGATAGTGCCTCGTGATATCTCTTGACACGCCGGCAGGTGAAAGGCGCTCATTGCAGGGACCCGTTGCTCTGCAGCCTGGGCGAAATTTCTTTGAGAAGAACATTCTAGAAGAGGTCATAGCAGTACGGAGCATGGAGACCTGGGTTCAGGCACGACACTATTTATTTGTCCAACATGATCACAAACCTCCCCTCGCAGCGTGAGGTTCCGGCAACGTGCCATAACCACTCCGCTCTAAAACCGACAGCCTCGGCGTGGTCCTACTTCATCGTCTGGCTGGCCAGTCAGATTCTTTTCAACCCAGGCGCCATAAAGCTAGCTAGCCAAAAAAACAGCTTGGTTAACTGCCACTCCTTCTAAAAGCCGAGACAAGAGACTTCGTCATAACCAGGTGAAGATTCATTTTTAGTTTAGGGGAACAAAAGAGAGAAAAGAAGAAGAAAAAGCACGTATGCCCACACACAGCCAGGGTTACACGAAAACTAAGTGAAGATACAGGAAGGAGGAGTAACTAGGTAGAAAGCTATCTAGATATCTTTTGCAGTCTAGCTATCTCTGTATAGCTGAGAGTTGGGTTCATTGTATTTACTCTCCTAGATGCAGTGGCTGCCACTTAGTCTTGAATGGTGATGAACAGATTGTGGAACGACCAGTCCATTCCATTGCCATTTAGTTCCTCAAATGTCCACTTCTCCCTCCAAGGTACCCCGAAGGATTATTTAATCGTGGCGGGTCACATGGCCGAACCAATTGGCCTATTGGCCCCCTAAAAGATTTTCTGGTGTCCCACAAGAGTGGCAATCATTCGGTTTCACACTGGCTTTCTCACAGACTTACAAAGATCATAAAAATCTTGGGTTTTCTTCTCATGTGTCAGTATAGAAGGCTTGACTCTTCTGTCCACACCGGCCAGCAGAGTCTGCGTGCCACAGAAGGACTGGAGTTACTAATGACTAGTATAGTTTGTACTTGGTAGCAAAACCTGATGGCATTTCCGCTCCAGATTCGTAACCTAGACACGATTTAAAGTGTAAGGGAGGATCTGCATGGGCCAAGGGCTGGGTCAAAGACTTCCTGGCAAATCGAAGTTATCACCTTGTAATTAACGGTGTCGAGTCAGGTTGAGGGGTGTTCTAGGCGGGATTCCACAAGAAATATTTTTGCTCAGGTTCTGTTCGGTTTTTTTCTGGATGACACCCGGGGTGTAATACACGTCCTAGTCGTAGTGGTGGTGGTGGTAGGGATGGGGAGTATTATTTCCAGCTCTGAAAACAAGCTTCGGGTATGAATTTCCACAGACACTTCTCTGGGCCTCTGGTCGTCAGTCTCTAGAAACACCTGCCTGTGTCAAATGAGCCAAGTCTTCACGGACAAACATTTGCAGACCCTCAGCTTCTCGGCAAACCTTACCGGAATTTCGCATCGGATCTTCTCCGTGTGGCGACAGTTTGAGAGGTCAGCCACTACGATGTTACTCAATACTGAATCACTCGTTTCGAAATCATCTTTATCACAATGCGAGTTCTGTCCATCAATTAGTCGTCTGTCTAGAGTTGCTGCTTTAAATTTATATATATCTATCTTTAGAACACTGGAATAAAATTGTATAATGAGTCCAGCTTTTATCCACACTTCCGTATCGTGTTTGAGCATCCACGGTGATCCACCATAATGTCACACAGCACTACTTCCACTGATGTCGAATAATAATAATGATGATGATAATAATGATGATAATAATAAACAACAATAATAAAAACAACAGCAACAATAATAAAAATAATGATAAAAACAATAATAATAAAAATAAACTGCTCGATGATGAGAATTCTTGTTCTTCCAGGGTAACCAAACTTTTAAAACCTTAATTATGTTTTTAATGGGCTTGCTGTACAGAAAGATCATTATTTAAGTCAACATCTAGAAGTCAGTCGCGATGACTGCAAGGTTTAGCCATTACCCAGCCTCTCTGCGCGTGTCATCTGCACGAGACATTCGCGTGGGCACACCGTGGCCTGGGGGAGGACAGTCTGCCGCCCAACGGTTGCACAAAGAGCGATAAACCTGATCATCGGCACACTAACCGAAAACAGGCATTGCCGCTCTCCTCTTCCTCCACCTTCCTTCCCTCCTCCATTCATTTACGATGATGTTTGGCTGCCCCGTGCTGCTGTTTTGTGAATGGTGGTGGGTTGTCTGGCGGTCTCGTGCGTACTGCGTGGGTGGGTGGAAGTGGGTGGTGGAGGCACATTTCTTTGTAGCTTTATTTTTATTTTATTTTATTTTAGTTTTTTTGGTGGACGTGCGTTGGCGTTTGAAACATAAACGTATATAGCTCGCTGCCCCGGCTCCGCGCATGCTTGCTAGACCACAACCTTTGCCAGGAAATAGGAGCCCATTCATCTGCACAATTAAAACGCAGCGCCCGTAGGTAAACGCTGATGCGCAAAAGTGCAGGTGACTTGCTGTCGAGCTTGGGACGCGTAGTGGAGTGTCCAACCAAAGGTTGACTACACGCCCTGTCATTTAGCGTGTAGCCGGTCGTTGTGGGATAACTGGTTCATACAGAACTACTTGTTTGTCTGCCTGTTCTTTCTTTGTTGAATGTTTTGCCTTTATTTACTGTCATTCTGTTTTTAAGCCCCTGAAGTCACTTTCGGAATACCTTCTTCCTTTTCTCAGCTTATCATTTATAGACCATATTTTCCATTTTGTTACACTTGTTCTTTTTTTTTTATTTTTTTAAAATTAAGTTTTAAATACCACACTTGGAACTTCCTTTCTAGCCGTTTTTATTGGTATTGAATTTTGATTTTTTATTTGATTTGGGTTTATTTTTTTATTTATTTCATGGCATAATGTAACACAGCAACATAAAAAGCCACACTAAGGCCCACACAGAAGCAACCAACCAACAAACAAACAAACAAAACAAACAAACAAAACACACAAACAAAACACAAAAACAAGGCAACAAACACATACACATACATACACGCCCACTGTCAGCAGACTTATCATTACAAAAGTGTAAAAAAATTGCTAGAAGGTTACTATTGTTGATAAAAATTTGCCAGTCCATATTGCCAACAGCTGTACATCTTTCATTTGCCTATATAGTTCTTGTATGAAGACCTGCATACACAAAGTTCTTGTTATAAATCTGGATTTATATGCTTAAAATTTTGCCATCATTATTATGCGCTCCATTACTTTATCAGGGTTATTCATTGAATTGTTTGAAACCTCTGCAAACTTTTATTTTTTAAACTGCGCTTTCAATCCAATTTCTTTCTTTTGGCACAACATATTGCTGTATGTTTCTAAAGTACAAAGATTAAAAATTACAAGCAAAGAGACAAGAAATTTCTCTATTTTAAACACATAACGAAAAATAATATTATAATCACAACACTCATATGAAATTATGACACAGCACAAACAAAGCATTGCGCCATCTGTACGACGTCCTGATGCATTTTTGTTTTCTGACTTCTAGACACCAAAGAACACGTGACTGAATTTTCCTCATCATATGAGGAATCAACACCGGCGATTTGTTTCGGTTGACATAATATTCTCTCGGCAGCGCATCTAACTTTTATGATCGGATGTGGGCAGGCATTGGGCGAGTTAAAATTGGCCAGATCAAACGGAACCGCTTTCACTCCCGACGCCAGGTTGTTGCTCATTTATGTTTGTGGTGACCATAAACGTTGAGGGTCTGGTCTCCTGGAGAATGAAAATGCTGCCGTACACTGCCATCCCACGCACGCTTGCACGCACTCATTCACGCATGCTCTCAATTTCTCACTGACACATCCTCCCTAACTACTGGGAGGAGGAGGGAGACGCAAGAAAAAAGGTCTTGATGTCCATCCATTTTGCGCAAGAAGCTGCATTCTCCCTGTTTTCATCCAGATGCAGCTCTAGGTAAAGGTGTATCTCAGGTGAATGCTGTTCAGAGATGGAAGGCATGGCAGCATGAACTTGCAGTACACAAACGGTTCAAATACTCAACTGTTTTATATTGCAACACATTACTTTATAGTATAAATGTACAATAATAAACTATAATAACAGAAACTATAGTAAATTTTAATAACAGTAGTAGAAAGGTTTCAGCAACACGTTTTGACTCTGTTCAGTGAGGATTGTTATGACGACTGCACTGAAAGTATCGCCAGTATATTCCACTAATGATATTGTTTACACAGGAACAACTAGCAGCATCGGGAGATCATCCTGGGTGCATTACAGCCAGGAATCACCCTGTTTGTGTATAAATCTACCTTTAAACTGTGGTGAATTCCTTTGCAGGGAAAGTAGGTCTTTAAGTTTGTATTAAAAAAAAAAAACAACAAAACAAAACAAAACAAAAGTGCGTTCGATTCTCGACGACCAGGCTTCCCACACATGTTCTCTAGAAGCTACCCAGCTGGCTTGGAACTGTTTTCACCTTCCACACAATGCACCCACAAAGTTTTCTTTTTTTTTTTTTTTTTTTTTTTTGAGCTGCTGTGTGAGGGAGGGTACTTGTGGAACAATACTTAGAGTTGTGCGGCATTGAAAAAAAAATGTTCCACCATTCGTTTAGAATCCAGAAAGCTCTCTCTCTTTCTTTCTCTCTCTCTCTCTGTGTCTCTCTCTCACACACACACACAGATGCACATACGCACAGAAGTAAGTGGGTCGCATTCAGTCAGTTTTTGTCTAACTTTGCCTGACATTATAATAAAAGGAAAAAGAAAATATCAAAGCTCGCCGCACATCTATTATCCATTCACAGACATCGAAATCGAAGGTCACAAGCCTGCCCAAAAGAAAAGCAGCTTCTAAAAATAATTTAAAAAAATGTTAGACACAATCGCATGAATTTTTTTCTTACTGTATTCTTTTATGTCTGACTTCTTTTCTCTTGTTTTTCTCCTTCTTCTCTTTTTGTCTTTTTGTATCTATTATTCTTTATTTGATGATTGTTTTGAAGATACTCATCTCAAGTTATTATTCTTTTTAACTGTCAAGCAACTATTTTAAAAAAAAGCAGTTTAAGCCAATCTCAAACATAACACGAACTCTTGTCGGAGAAAGGCAGGATAGTGAGCACACACACCTACAAAAGAGTTGGGACGAAGTGGTTAAAAAACTGGTAAAATTTAACCTTTAATTAAATGAGACAGTTAAGTTTATAAACAGACACTAATACTCTCAATTAAAGGAATGACAGTACTCTGCTGATATGTGAAACCATGCGAATCGCTGTCGTCAGTAAAGTGCTCAATGGCTGCACCCTACTAGGATTCAAACCTCACAATTTACATCAATCCACTCGAGCTTTTTTTCAGAAAAAATAGCGACACGTTTGTTTGACAACTGCGCCATGTCATGGGAACTTGTCACCACAGGGCTACATCCTATGAGCCTGGAAATAATTTAAAAATTAATTTCAAAGGTTAAATCAGGCTATCATTTAGATATTTTGGAAGGGTGGCATTATCCCCACTGCTTCCACTCCTTTTTCAGCTTACAGTTTTAAAAAAATTCTCTTCATTGCATAACAGACTTGATCCGTAAGCACAGTCGCATGCCCCATGTCCTGTTTGTTATGATCATTCGCTAAATATTTACATTTCCTTTTCTATATAGTTTGTTTTTTTTAAATCATATTCTTTTCGCATCTGACTAATCTGTGCCTCGCGATCCATCTAACCGCTTTGGCATTTTTGAGACCCGCTGATCTCTCACTGATTTACTGGCTGCGGGGGAACACAGGCCAGGTGTTTTGCAATCCTCCCAGGACGGCAGGAACATACAGGTATCAACAAATGCCTCTCAACTCTTTCGCCCACACTGTCTTGGGGGTGGTGGTGGGGAAATAATCTTACTAGAATACACGTCAGCCTGCTGAGGACGACTTTGTGACACCTTCCTGGCAAACCCCCCAACTCCCCCTTCTCTCTCTCTCACTCACTCACACTCTCTCTCTCACTCTCACTCTCTCTCTCACTCTCTCTCTCACTCACACCCGGTTCAGAACTGGCGGGTGTTTTGGACAACAATATTGTCGTGGAGGTTTCCCCCTCCCTTTTCTTTTGACGCTCAACTGTGGCCTTGGGACCTGTTAACTCTCGAATCCTTTCTTTTCAACTCACTGAAGTTTCGTATTATCCCCAATCTTTTACAGTTTAAGCGACGCCGGGTATTTTTGTGTGAAAACGTTGGCCGTCGTTTCATTGCTTGCTTTCAGTAAGTAGTGTTTTTGTATATTCAGTTGCGGACAAAATATCTTTTGACAGTCGACGCAAGCAAACTTCCATTTACCAACACCCCCCCCCCCCCTTCCTCTCATCCACACCTTCTTTTCGGGAAAATTCTGGAACGAATATTACCCGCTTTCTCAATGAGATTTATTAATCGCGAACAAAAGAAAGACGAGTAGTTCCATTGTGAATGAGAGCAGGCAATGTGAATATTCACAAACATGTAGCATTTTCTTTTCCTTTCCCTTTTGCTTTCGACACTCACCCCCTCTCACCACGTTTTTTTTTTTGTTTTGTTTTTTTTTTTTTTTTTTGTATTTCCCAAAGCCAAGCAAGCTTGACCGCTTTCTGCGCGAATAAATACACAAATAATAGATTAGAAGCAGTGACAAAGCAGGATCAACTGCCAAGTATTACTGTTTTTTCAGGAAGGTAGAGGTTTCGGGGAGAGAGTGACTTGAATATTTGGTACTTAGTCTCTACAACAAAGTCAACTTCTATTCCGATTGTCTTTTATAAAAAGTGGGGTGGAGATACGGGTAGAGTTGATGGTAGGTGGTTACCGATGGGCGCTGGTGAAGGACAATTCAGAGTGGAGATCGGGGGAAGGGAGTGAAGCACACAACTGGTGTTGGTACACTTTTCTCACCAAACCTTACGGTACGATCGTTGGTTCTTGGTGAAAAAGTTACATGTGGATTTTAAAGTATGCTGTTACTTGCTGTCATTTTTTAAAAATACACTTTTACATGTCGTTGATTCTTGACTTACCTTGTTCACTTTTCAAGACAACGTCCACCTATCGCGGTTTGTGGACACAAAACTCCAACGGGAATATCTCCTTCTTTGTTTAGGAATGTTTATTCTTCGTTATCAGGCACAAAACTGCTTAGCAAAATAATTTTAAGCTCCACAGAAGCAAAAAAGTTTGTTAAAGTTAGTTCTTTTTATGTTCCTCCAAGTTTCTTCCTCTAGAAGCTTACTGGGTATTTTTGTTATTAGTGCCATCGATTCTCAACAATACCACCTTTTGAGGGAAAATGGTCGACGACAAATATTTTATCTAAACATTTCAGATTAGATTAGGCTTAAAGATAGTCCTACATATCTCATAACTGCATTCCATTCATTCCATATTCCATTGATCAATATTGTACTTGACAGGTCAATCCCCGAGTAAAATAATTTATGCCATTCAACTCTCCACATATAATTCTTCATAGAGGAAGTAACTTTGAAAAATGAGCTTAATCACACTTTAAGAGAGAGAGAAAAAGATGAGCATAAAAAAAGCAAGAAAATGATAGAAAATGAAACAAATTAAAGAAGAAAAGTGAAAAAATGAGATAGGAACTAAGCAAAAATAAATCAATAAATGAATCAAGACAAAGACAAGGAAGCACAATTAAAGTAGAATAAAGAAAAAAAAAAACAACAAAACACCGTAGGAAACAAAAGAAAGAGGAAAAGAAGAAAAGTAAGAAAACAAGAAATTAAAAAAATCGAAATAAAAATCTCATGTGTTGTATCTTTCCCATGTCCACTGATTTGTACTCCTCCACTGTGTAGCGTTAATTAATTTGAAGGATTTATAATTATAATTATTAATATTAAGGTCAATACATGTGGACCACGCGCACTCTTCTTGCCTGCTCTGTTTTGTAAATAGTAATCATCATAACGAGAAATTTATAGGATAATTATGATGTTACAATATTGAGAATAACAATTTGTTTTCTGACAGTTGAAAAATTAAGATTGAAAAGAGTTTCTTGAAACACTCATTAGGCATACCTTGCCCCTGTTGCCCTCAGCAAAGACAGAAAAATAAAGGGCGAACAAGTGAGCGAGCAAGTAAATAAATAAACAAGCAGCGTATGTCAGCTGCACTGTGTGGGTATATAGGGAGGTAAATAATGCAACTTTTCTTTCGTGAAACGAGAGGGCTTCGGGGCAGTGTGGAGCTTGAGGGGTGAGGAAGGTTGAAGATCGGGGTTAAAGGTCTGGTTCGGGGAGGAGTCGTGCTTTTCAAAGTTTGAAGCATTCTCCATAAATCTTCTCCAAAGTGATTAATAAAAGCCTCTTTGAACTCGCATGAGGCATGGAAAGAAGAGGGGGAGAGACTGAGAAAGCCTGAGAGACTGAGAAAGAGAAACTCGTGCAAGAAAACTGAAAGTAGTAGATATCCTGTGCACGCAACTCACCTGGGACAGGTGGGAGCAGAAACTTGACGAGAAAGAGGGAAGCTGGGAACTAACTGCTCAGATTAATTAATAAGGCAAGAACTAAAATATGTGGGGGAGGAAGGACTGGTGTCTGAAGACTCAGAGATTGGAAAAAGAAAACATCTGAACCTACTTTTTTCACTCTCTAGTCTTCTGCGCATGTCACTATCTAGTCTTGAGATTGGCTGTCACTCAACATAGCAAAGAAAATGAATTGCATTGTATTAGGTAGATGATGATGATATATATATATAGAAGACGTTAAAACTTACGACTATGAAATAAATAAATCGTCAAATTTTGCTATGAGACTTTGAGTACCTAGCTCTCTGGCCAATGACAGAAGTAGACTTATGCAACTGTTTCTGGACCACAGCCCGTTGGTACCGCGTGGTGTGGTCCAGCATCCTTGGTCCCCAGCAGAGACAGTCGAGGTGCGAGGCCCAAAAGACGCAATAAAAGCCCTCAGGGCCTCCTTATACTACATCTACCCCACACGTGCACGCTCTCAGTCCGTCTCTCGGCAGCTTTCTCCGCCTCCATCAAACTTAAGGATGCTTAAAAGCAGCACAACTCTCTTGTATTCACCTCCACACGCGGAAGTGCGAGGGGCCGAGAGAGGGTCCCGTTTAGCCGAAAACAGATTAAAACAAGGACTTCAAAGGTGAGTGAGCCCTGGTCTTAATCGGATGGCGTCTCTTTAACGGCGCTGAAATAATCATGAAAACAAGCAGTCGCTCGGGCACGAGTTGTCCAGCCAGGGAGATCAAAGGTGCCGCCCAGGTGGGGAAAGGCCGGGCACGTTTTCATAAGCTACCGCAAGAGTCTGAAAAGTGAGGCGGTGCGTTTGTTGTGTTGCACGAGGACACGAGAGTTGTGGATTTGAAGGTTGAGCTCCAAAAGTTAAGTGGGTCTTAGGAGTTCGAGATTTCTGATGCTCAGACACAAGAGACACCCAATACTATGAGAAACGGTGAAGGCACCTGCTTGATCTCTAGCCCGGTATGACGAGGAACAGAAACAAGTGTTGATAGTCACGCACACATACACACAAATAAGTGCGTTCGCTAGTAGAAAAGATGGCCGGCCGTTCAGATGGACTGCAACATGAAGATGTATTGTATTGCATTCGTTCATAAATATGACCTGATGAGTACATTACTGATTTGCGTTCTGATCAGACATTTAAAAAGAAGTAGGCTGGCTTTCTTCTCGTGAATTTTCACCCACAAGACAGGCATACCAATGAAATATTTGGCGCAGGACCTGCGTTGGAAGATTCATTAGGGTTAAAGATGCGTATCTACCATCTACCCCTTGCATAGTCACATCTTTCTCTCTCACACACACACAGTCTCCAAGATTTTATCAAAAGCCCACTTATTCGAAATTAAGTCATCCATCACGTGATTCCTATTACAATGGTTGAGATCATGAGCATTTCAAGACTTGTCCTTACACAAGACTACACCTGTCTGAAGCCCAGGTGACGGAGTGAGGACCTTCACGGCACTAAGAGTGGACCCTGAGGGAAGCTGAGGCTCCACGAGCTGAAGCATTGTGGGTTAAAAGCCTTTTTGTCTCGGGTGGGTCACAGTTTCCGCTGCTCTCAGGTCTGGTCAAAAGCCAGCTTCAAAGTGCACAGGTGGACGAGGGTCTGCTGGTACTTCAGAGCATGGAGGAGAGAGGCACAAGAAGACTGGAGTGCACTTGAGACTTTCATCCTGTGCCGCTGTGTGGCCCCCGCACCTCCGCACCAGGTACAAAGTCAGCAGGTCAGTCTAGTCAAACGAGGCTAGAAAGGAGAAAAGCGACGAGTTACTGCAGTCAAGTTTATTGATAACAGAACATGGTAACAAGCAGAGAGATGTATGATTTTATAATATGGGGAATATAGCATTCTTCAGGTCACCGGCAACGAGGAAATTTATCCTTGAAAATCCGTTTCAATGTCCAAAAAAGAATGAATCTTTATCCTCCCCCGCCCCCCACTATACATTTTCAAATCTGCTAGAAAAATTTGTTTTTCATTTAGGTCCTTTAGATACCTGTTTCTTTTTCTCCTTGTTGGTAAAGAAATGTCTGTCCGGGTGTAAATAAACAAACAGTTGCTGTTACTCTCTGTTGTGTAAGAAAATTTTCAGTTTAGAACGGAAATTTATTTCTTGGTCGACTTTTATGTGCATATCAAATATTTCTTTCAATTGTTTCGAAGATGGTGTTAAGTTTGGTTTTTTTTCCCATTTCAGTGAGAGAGACTCAGTATGTAAAGTTTAGAAGGCGTGGTGTAGGTAAGCCTATCGGCCGGAAGGCAGATCTTTCTTTTGATTGAGAGAAAAGGAAGAAGAGAGAGAGAAATGAGATCGTACCTTTATAATCTTTGCCATTAATGAGATTCCGTTGCTGTATAGGAAACAGAAAACGAAGATGCATTGGTCTGTCTCTCAGAACAGGTGGAGAGAACTGTCTTTATCTCTTTCATCCCTCTATCCATGCACGCCTTATATCCTGTATATATTCACGGAAATTATTTATTTTTCTTTATAAAAAATTAGATAAGTATTGTAAGCTTTCGATCCCTATTTTTTAAAAAAATCAGTCGGTTCACAGGTGAGATGAAAAGCAGCCGGTAACAAGAGAGACGAAGAGGTGACGGCTGCATCCACACGATGGAGGAGGAGCAACAAGCGGGCCCGGCCTTCCCCCCGGTGTCCATCATCTCCACCTGTTTCCTTGCGGCTCTCTTTTCAAAGCTGAGCACGAGCCCCTCCATTATTGGCCAATCACAATCATTACCAGCTCTAACCTTTGACCCACATTGCCGTAAGCAGCCTTTTCATTGAATCCGGCAGTCTCACTTGGCAGTATTCGTTACAGTTCGTCCTCCCCCAGATCCCCCGACCCCTGGCAGCGTTAGGGATGGGTTCTAAACTCCTATCCCCCCTCTCTTGCCACAACCACCACCCTACTGCTCACCACTCCCCCTACACCTCACTTCTCTCCCCTAGCGCCTTCCTGGCGCTGCATCCTGCTGAGTGACGGCGCACTTACTGCTAGTCAACAAAGCCATTTGGGAGGTGGACAGCGAGTTGCAGCCTTTTTTTTTCTTTTTTTTTAAGCTGGTAAGACCCTACTTTTTTTTATAACCGCAGGAAGCAGTTTAATTGAGAGAAATGCCACTGCGCCGTGTAAGATTAATTACAAACAAGTGCTACAGATGGTCACGTGATGTTCAGTGATGCTGTCCAGTTCTTTACATTTCGTGTGCGGCACAAACCTGCTGCTTGCGATAAATTTCACGTGTAGCCCCAAAAGTAATCAGAACCTATGTAGGAATGGTAAGAAAGGTGATTATAAAGCATTATTTAGCAAATGATTATCAAGAAACATCACGTGGTCTGATACCAACGCAGCGACCGACTACACGTGTAGACGAGGTTGGATCTTTCGATGGTCAGTGTCGATTACATTTATATTTCCAGTTTATTGAAATACAGTTTTCCCCCTTCTCTTTCTTTTATTTATATCACACACACACTGAGTGACTTTTGATCATTTATTGACACCACCATTGGGTTCATATCAAGGGGTAAGTCATCAATATTCAAAAATACATTGGGTCGGTAAACATTAAAATATTGAAAGTATGTAGTCTGTGGCTCACACGTGGTTATAAAATCCATTCACACTGAGAGAAGAATAAAATAATAGAGAAAAAAGAGAGAATGGGTTTTTGTTGACTATGCTTGAGCTAGTACCGGAGTACTATCCCGTTACCCAATAATTCTACCAAATCCAGTACAAGCAAGGTTTGAACGCACACTTGTTAGTTGTTCATGTCTGCCAAAGTATTCACAAAGCAGGCACATTGTTACAATGGGAAGTCGTAAGATAATGTTAATGACGACGATGTAAATGTTAGATACAGGGCTACATCACAACAGTGTGTCAGACCCCGGCCACTCGCGGTGTGAGGGAAGGGAGGTGGATAAACATTAATGGCATCACTGAGAGAACATTGAATTCAGAAAACACACACACACCCTGAAGTATATGTGGAGTGTGCTCAGGCGTGCGTGCCATAGAATTTCATTGGTGCCTTTGTTTGTCTTAATAATATATAGATCTTTCGTAGGAAAATAAATATTTTCTAATCACCTAACCAATCTTTACATCGACATAACAGGACAGTTTATATTTCACTATTAATTACATATATTCACATACATATTTTGATATGATACGTGGCACGGTTCATGTGTGTATGTATGTGCCTGACCATGACAAAAGGAACGAGATAAAAAAAAAAAAAAAAAAACAACTGATGGATGGATGGAAGGAGAAGAAAACTAAACCTTTTCTGGTTTCAATTTTTTTCTTTCTCTCATTTTGATATGGTAATAGGATGATGACAAAGAGAACGGAATTGCCAGGGTATATATTTTTGCACTTCTTTTTGGCACATGATCATCGAGTGTGTCACTTAAAATTACACTAATTCCAGCCATCAGTCTATTGCCTGGATCAAGGTCATGTTTACCCACTTGAGTCGGAAAGGCAATCAGTCAGTCGGCTGGGAGGGGCCATCATCACATTGGACCGTCCAGATCTTCGTTCACACCCCACCCCTACTCCTCCAGCTCCACCCTGCTCCACATTCCACCCCACCCCCACTCTAATTCCCTCTTCCTTTCGACTTCAGTGTTTCTGTCCACTCCCAACCCCAACACCCACACCCTCAATCGCTCCTTTGCCTTTCGCTTGCCTGTCCCCTCCCACTAACACCAGTCGCGACCACCCATCGGCTGTTGACAAACCGTGACTTGCCCCGCCCCTGCGACACAGCGTCATATTAAAGGCCGCCAGCCCTCTTCCTGTTGAGTGTCGCCAGCGTGCTGTGGGGGAGGACCCCCTGCGTCAACGGACCGTCTACAGCGCTTGGCTGCCATCCACACCATTCGCCAGCTCACCTGTTCATGCGTACGTGTGCGCGCGTGTGTGTGTGCAGTGTTGTCATCGCTTGAAAGCCACCAAACTACAAACTCACCAGCGCCGTCTGGCGGTGTGCACGCACACGGAAGAAGGTAAGAAACTCTCGTTTACGTTTGTCCTTTCTCTTGTGTGAACGTGAACAAGAAGCGGGGAGACCTGCAGACATTTTGTCGTCTGTCATTTTCATGTACCCGGTTTGTGTGAGTTTCAGGAGCACTGGAGTGACCCTTCTCAGAAGCCATCACCACTAACCACCCAGCATCCATCGAAGAACGGGAAGCAACGGAAGGTCCAGCGATAAGGAGGACGTCTGACCGGAGTCTTCCCCTTTCTGTACCCAAACGCTGGCTACAGGTGAGAGCGTCTGACGCTTGCCAGCAGTCAGTCCTTTTGATCGCAGCGTGAAGGCCAGGTGTCGTGCGGTCGCTGTCAAAGAGGCCGCGCGGGATGATCAGCGTGCTCTACTCCAGCCACCCGGCCGCACCTCGCACACAAGTCCCGGGGTCGTGACCTCGTCTCTCGCGATCGAGTAGCACGCCGGGACCTCACAGCGCTCTTGCATCTTGCGGCGCAGCGTGAGACGACATTGGGGTGTCGCCAGGGGGAATTTGCCGCCTGCTTACGGACATTAGCTGCGGTGCCTTGACGTCATCATTAGCGGGTCTCATGCCAGGGAAGATAGGGAAAGGACCTGTGCCGGCGCCGACGAGATTGGTTTAATTGACGTGAGCTTGCTCTTCGGGGTGCATTTTTTCCCTTGCATGTTGGTGTGTAATCATGCTGAGCTTGTCTCAGGGGTGAAAAGCTGGCGTTTAAGTGCAAAATGTAACGGTGGATGTAATTGTGGACCCTTGACATTGATAACATCAACAGCAACAACAATCTGGACAAGCGCTGCAAATGTTGTGACCACCCGGTTGTGACAGTCGTAAAGCCGACGTCTTCTGGACTTCACGTTCTGTTGCGATGACAACGATGATAGCTCAGCCTTCCGTGGTTCTGCCGGGCTTAGCCTTGGATCGATCTCAGCACCGCAGTCAGCAGCCTCAGCACCATCAGCAGCAGCAGCAACAACAAAACGACGACACCATCAACCTCCTGCACTTTATTGACATGGCTTCCAGCAACATCAAACTGGCCCTCGACAGACCCTCCAAGAGCAAGCGCAAGGTAAACCATCGTAAGTACCTGCAGAAGCAACTCAAGCGCTGCGGCAGCCAGTCCGGCAAACGTAGTGGGGATTCGCCGAGGGGCGAGGGATCCAGCGGAGGCGGTGGTGGAGAGCCCGCGGCTGGTTGCAGCAACCTCCGATGCGCTCGCAAGATGACTTCGCAGGTGGGTCTCCAGATCAAGTCCCTGCAAGCCCTCTTCGACCCCAAGACTCTGTATGACAGCAACTGCTGCACGGCCCCTGTCGGCAAGTCGACCCTAAGCCCCAAGGCGCCCCTCCGCTGCCGCAACCTGCCGCCATCTTTCTTCGTAGAGCCCGGGCTCAGAGCCAGCGACGTGCCCGACCGTATCGGCGTCATGCTGTCGTCTGACACTGGCGAGGTTGTTGGAGGTAGCGTGCGCGAGGTCAGGGACCCCACGCAGCTGCAGAAGACATCGCATCACACTTCTCCATACTTGGACACTGGCAGATGCTCGGTTCCTTTCTCAGCGTTACCCACAGACACCCTGGAGTCCATCCTGGGTCAGGCTGACCTGAGCGAGCTGCTTTCAGGGCGCTGGCAGCAAGGGAGAGACTCCAGCCACACTCACTGTGACGGCAGCGTGGGTACCTCCAGCCCCAGGTCTTTCTCCGACTCCTCCGACGCCTACTGCACCTCGTCACCACGCCCGTCCTCAACGCAGAGCCGGAGTCCCTCCTGGTCACCGTGCCTACCCGCCGGGTCCCTTGGTTCGTCCTTCGGGACTTACATGACCTCCAGCTTGGAAGAAGGTGTGACAGGGAGGCATCTGGACCCTGGAGGAGGGTACTTCCTTCAACAACAACAGCATCACCAGCAGCATCATTCTATGCAGCCACATCATCATCAACAGCCAGAGAGACTTTCACACGTTGCTCAGTTACAGCCAGAGAGACATCCAGCGGACCAGCCGCTCCTCCATCAGCCACAACAGACGCTACCCTCACAGCCAGTTCAGCATCAGCAGCGACATCAACAGAAACAACAACAGCAGGACCACTATAAACTGTCTTCACAGGAGACAAACATTCCCGCTGATCTTATTTTCAGGGGCGACTTCGTGACTCCGACCCCAGCATATTTTCACGAACTCCCGCAACAACCCCACCAGCACCTGCAACAACATCAAGGCTTCGCGGAGACTCACGAGCTGCTGACCTTCCCGCAGATCTTTCCTTCCGGCGAGTCGGGTCAAGGCTACAACAATGGCGACTTTGGAAGCTGGCAGAGTTTACAACCTGATTCCTTCTTTCCGTATCTGAGTTGAAACAAGACAACAAGTATTTACTTTAGTGCATGTGATGAAGAACCATTTCACCCACGACAGCTCAGCTTCTGAAAGACTGACATAAGTGAATTTCTTCGTGTTTGTCATATGGGATCAAAATGTTTCTCATTCTGGAGAAAAAAACTTTTGTCCCCCTTAAACTGAAGACCTCATCGTTTGTTGTTGATGACTAACGCAGCCCACGATTATCTCGTATACATTCACGGAGGAAAAAAACTACTTTGTAAGTGCTCATTTCAATAAATTCTGTTAAAGAAGTACATTATACCGATGCAAAATTCAAATTAATGTTTGATTATCAATCACTGATTGACAGCTCAGTTACAAACACTGTGAGTGACATTTCCTGGGATTCGTTATCAGTGAGAGTTAATCAGCATGGCAGTGGCTTTACTTTTAGAAGTTATAAAACGACTACACATTTTTCAAGTGTCACACAATATTTAAAACTTTTAATGACTTTCTGTTATAATTTCCGCCATCACGTTTCCCATATAAACATTGCCAAAAAACAGAAGATGGAGAAGTGGAAGAAAAAAGTGTTTGCGTAACTGAAGTTCCATTTAAGTGGCCAAGGCCGTAGTGAGAGAAAAGGATATGCCACAGTTGTCCTACAAAGCAACTTTTATGAGCTCATCGTGATGAAATGCAAATTCCACACTAGGAAACTTATGAATAAACGAACACGCGCAAGCTTATATATTATTCTTCCTCCCATTTCGCGGGGTACGGGGTGGCGGCAAGAGAGGTTTTCCTGCTGTTTCAGCACCCACCCCTCTACTTTACAGCTACTGTGTAGGGCAGGACTTTTATTTTGTATTCCAGATTATTATACGAGACACTACCTGTGTTGGCGATGTTGACTACACTAGAGTTTCGCTGGCGAAGTTTTATTCCAGTGGTAGTTAACACAGGGCAACCACGAATTTTATACATACTGGATTCATGGATAAATATAAAAATGTATTGACTGCGTGTTCGTAAATCTGTAATTGTTATTATTAACTTCCACAAAGGTAATTTACATATCATACAGCATTTTTGTCTGGGGATTGTGTGCTCCAGACAGAGAGCCTGTCACTTTGATGAAAGGACCATTAGTGTCTGCTTGTGTTGTCAAAGAAACCTGCGCATAAGTCATTTGTTATTTATTGTGTTTATTCTCATTGTGAGCGTACAGCCTGCCTTCACACAGTATACTGCTGGGTTCTGTCTCGTTCATTCTGTGGATTGTTCATTCAATTTTATTCTATTATTTTTTTCCCCATCTTTACCACACACTCGTTTTCCTGTTAGTGACGTCAGCAGTCGCCATTCAATCTACCTGCGGCAGGTAAACTTCAGTCAGGTCCCTCTCGACGTGCTGTTGCTGTCGTTGATTAAATCTACTCTCATTTAAAAAAATGTTTAAACATTTTCGTCCGATAGGAAATCACTTATTTATCACTTTTTTTTCACTCGATTTTGTTTTTGTTTTTGTTTACCAGTACACTTTGAGGCGCGAGCTAAAAACAGGAAAATATTCAGAAATTTAAGTCTGAGGTTGTCATAACTTCCACTATTAGATACTCTGCCGCTAATCTTGGTGAAAGCCCTTTAAGTAAAATTTAATATATATGGACTATATTTTACTGCGCAAGTGTACGCCACATTCATGCGTTCGGGCTCTGAAATGTTTACATAGAAAAAAAATTTCTAATTTCTATCTTCTTATTTTCTGATCCGCCCCAGGCGCACTGTTCTTCTCGGCTAAACCGTAGCGTTCGTCGATGGCAATAAATTAATAACAAGACCTTTTGAGAGTTTTCTTGTTGTGAAGAAATTATTAGGTCGCGAATGAATAAATGCAAGCCCTTGTCCACGCTCGCTTCATATTTAATAAGAAACGTTCGCCATCCGCGGCACACGTGAATAGCATCTGAAGGCCGTTACGTGTTTGTTGACACAGCAATACTAAAAATAACATCAGGTTGTTATTTATGTCTAGTATAAACCATAAAAGGAGTTGTTTGTTTCCTTGAAATGTCTCACGTGAAGCAACGGACTAGCTTTCTGACGTCATGACGTGTACTTACGTGAGGCAATACTGGTTACGTGGTAGTACGTCATTACGTGCCGTAAGTGAGAAAAAACGTAGAACAATGTCTATGGTAAACAATAAATAGAAAACTAATGAAGTCAATATGCATGCTTGCAACATGTGAGGGAGAAGACGGAGTGTTGTGGTCACTGGGTGATGAACACATCAACAAGTTGTTGTCTGTGATAATGGCGTTCAGACAAGACCTCGTCTCCTCCACTCCTGCTTCACGTTCTTTGTTTTAATAATCGTCAGGAAGAGACTTGCAACGAAGTGTTGACTGCCGAGTGTATGGCGATAACCAAGATGATGGAAAGTGATTGTGATAGTGGGAAGAGGGTGGTCAGAGTTATGTTTCTGGAAGTCGATATCGTGCGACTTGTGAGTGTTTCTTTAACTTCCACGTCCTCTCTCTCTCTCTCTCACATACACACACACGCACGCACACACACACACACACACACCATTTACACGTATACGTATATACACAAAAATACTGTGGGACACTTGGAAATTAGCGGTTGGCATCCTCCTCCTCCTCCTCCTCCTCCTCCTCCTCCTCATAATTCTTCTCTGCTTTTCTTTCTCTCAATGACAGGTTGATCCTGGAATCTGTAGAGTATTATAAAACGATTAATAGATAGTGGGAGAGGGAATGATCTGAGTTTTCAAGAATGCCGTTGGTGGGTTGTATCAAGGCCTGAAAGGTAGATTCTTCAGATGTTTGTTGTAATTTAAAAGGCCAGCTTTCGAAACAAAACTGGCAGTCATCTGCAAACTGTCGACAGGTTCGTTCAACGGTGTAGAGGGGCGCTAGCAACTGCCAGACATCCGCCCTCAGGTTCTACAGCAGCCTGCACTCCTGGAAGATGTGTTCCGTGGTTTATCCTGCATCTTCCACAGGAGTACCCTGAAGCTAGCAGGACATGCTGGACAGTCAACACAGTGTTTGGTGGAAGGCAACGTGGGATATCTTTTTTTCTGTATGAAAACCGATGAGAAAAATTTGCAAGCCCATTAACAACACACACACAAACACACACACATCTGTAATGTCATAATAACGGCATATAATTCTGCCGTTAAGACGAATGTTTATTGGGTTTGGCAGAGGGTTTATTAGGAGTTTTGAGATATATAGCAGAAGATGCAGATTTTTCCCAGTTTGAGTCATCAGAGAAAAGACTGGAGACGGGGACGGTTTGTTTGAAAGTTGTGAGATAGCTGAGATGAAATACAGGAGTTTAAGCTCGGTTTTCTTGAAGCAAACAAAGTTTAAGATAAGAGTTCAAAACAAGACCTCTTGACGGAGTTGTGGTGGAGTTTCATCAGGAGCAGACCACAGGTTTGGGGACGGAGAACACTAAGGCATAGTCGTCAAGCATACTTGTGGATGAGGTTAACAAATGTTCAGTAAAATGGACGAACGGAATCAAATAAAATGCACCCGTAATTTATTTTAGAGCGGATAAAAAAACTGAAGCTTTGTCATGACATCAGCATCCCAAGTGGGTCACATGACCAACACCTCTATATGTGTTTTTTCTCTCCATCATTTTCTAGATGAATTGTGACCTTGCTTTACGCTTTGGAGAAGACTCAGGTGTGAGAGAGGTGTCAGAATGAGCTAAGTTGTTCTTTCTTATGAACCTCCAAAGAGCAGAATGAAACACTACCAAAGTGCGAAATCACCTTTAGGTGGAAGCACTTTTCCTTCTAAAATCAACAACAACATATAAAGCACTACATGAATAAAGGATAGATTAAAAAAAAGACTGACAAACAGACAGTCAGGCTAATCAATCACTAAGGTACTTAATCAGAAAGGCAGAAGCAAACACCATGTTCCAGAACATAATGATAAGAAACAGATGTACAAACGTACAGGCGAGTGGACAGAGGGAGAGACAAAAAAAAAAAAAAAACACAGACAGGCTGCCGCACAAACTGACGATGAATGATGCATTGAGTGTTATGACAGGTGCACTGCCCAGTAGATTCTCAGCTCCGTGTTCGACCTCCGAGTTGCACCAACCTGTCTCAGGAAAACTCGACTGCCGTGCAGCCCAGTGAACCTTTCAGTTTTCTCAAAAGACATACCCCTCCCTACCACCACCACCACCACCACCACCACCCCTGTCCTCGCCGTTGGCTCCCCGAGAAAAAGGCAGCTGATTTAGTCATCGAAAAGCAGTTCTCTACCTTGGCATAACAATTGCACCTGTTCCAGCGGTCCTTTTGACGCGGGACTTGTGAAAAGTCGCGCCGCCTGTCACGAGCTGTGGACCCGGGGGTTCGCTGAATACCTGACAGGTTTCTCGAGATGATTCAAGCACAAAGACCGCTGGTCCCAGAAGATTTAATTAAAGCCTGTCACATGGGTACAAGAGTAATAAGTGAATGTCTACAAGCGTATGAGAAGGAAAGGACTCGAACGAATGCTTTTTCTGTGTCTTTCTTTTTCATTTTACTCTTTCTTTTTTTCTTTCGTTCTTTCTCTATCACAACGCTTTCGTTGTTAACAGAACAATTGGTACGAAAATGAAATATGCAGTGTCTTTTCATGGCATACGTAGGTGTTACGAGCTTTGTTCTTTTTTTTCTTCATTGCATTGTTATTTAGTTAGTTTGGATGAGTGAGCACTGCACCCTTTTGCGCGTGTGGACTGTCTGTGTGTGTGTAGGAGGAGGGGAGTGGAGAAGGCACAGGCTTCCTCTACCCGTTACCTAAATTAAAGAACGAAATAATTATACTTTCAGATCGATTCTTTTGATGCTTCTTTCTTCGCTCTTGTAATCTTCTTTTGTCCCTCCGTTTCGATCATCGTCTTCCTCCTAGCCCAACCTCCTCGCCGAATTGGTTGAGTTACTTTTGAGTAATTTGATTGAGTCAAGTGGGCTGAGAGAAGACTCCATGTCTTATTGCTCACCCCCACACCTTTCACTGTTGTTCCCACCGTCCTCTGTGTATCGACTGTGCTTACCACGGCGGCAAATTACTCAGGCGAAGAGGCCAACACCAAACTGTGAAATCAGTTCAGCGAGTTTTCAAACGCCTGACCTACCCGTGTTTACCGTCGCGCTGGTCGAAGAACCACCCGTGAAAAGGTACCGGTGGTGACGTACACAATGTATAAATAACCTTCATACAGCTCCCTCTTTCTCTCTCTCCCCACCCACCCACTCTTTCCCCTCCGACCTTATGGAAGAGAATTAATGATCCGAGACCGCGGAGTAAACAGTGGAGAAAGAACCTGTCGGGCTTGCCATCGACGTATCCGGAAGTTACGTCATCGTAGTACGAAGTTGAGCCTGGCCACTAAGCCTCATCTCGACCCTTGGTGTTGAATAGCACGTCACCAAGGCTCGCTCTCCCAGACCAGGTTTAGTAGTCTCGCAGGTAAAGTCTCACTCACCGGCAAAGGACAAAGGAGCCTGGGGTAGGTGTCGGCAGGTCATCAAAGTCAAGCAGGTGGACGACGGACCGCGCCCCTGTGGACAAAGAGACTTCTTTCAGTCGTTACACAACAGTCACACCCTGACCTTGACCGTAACATCGTCATCGTCAGCGCAGACGATGACTTGGTCCGTCAGCTCGAGGTAGTGGGTAGTGTGTAGTCTACTGTGTGTGGGTAGCTTGTCTACTGTGTGTGGGTGGCTTGTCTACTGTGTGTACTGGCTCGAGATTTGTTCACGTCGAGCGAAAGGTAGTTGGGGAACCTGGATAAACAGGTAAAATAAACACAGACCTGATGATAAATATTAGGGGCTCCCGGTAGCACAGCGGTTAAAGAAAAACCTCGTTGTCAACGATGCAGTGAGAACTTACAGGTTCTTAGTTTGTCTTGTGCAGGGCCGCCGAGAGCCAGCCCGGGCCCCGGGACAGACGACCTCTCCGGGCCCCTTGTACTTATAATCGTAAATTATTTTCCCAGTATATAATGTATAAAAAAATGTATATAATGTAAAAAAAAATCCACTGACCAAGGCCGGGCCCCCTTGACAGCCGCGGAGGGTCCCTGTATGTAACACGTGTTAAAAGGGTGGACGTCGGAGGTTTTCTTCGAGTACTCCTTACCTTTCCCTCTTAGCGAGATTGCCTGTAGGCGGAAGCACTTACCTGCCAAGCCACTAACCAACCAACTAAAGTAAGGAAGGATTAAAGCTGTAAGTTGGTGAGGTTATCATGATGTCTGATATCATGAATAGTCGGCTTCCATTGTGACACGAATGTTGTTACCGATCTTTATTCGTGTGTGTATTCAGTACATTGAGATAGCATTGCTTGTTTGTACACAGGTTATATACACATAATATCAGTATTGATGGATATTAAAACGATATCATCTTCTTTTGTCGAGATGAATGGCAAAGAGATTATTCAGGTCTGGATTCACTACACATCAAAATGACATTTTCCCTTCAATTCTCACCTCTGCCTTTGTCCATGTCTGTTCCTTTTCTTCTTTTTTTTTTCTTTTCCTTCCCACAACTGTCTAACCTTGTTCGTCCGTGCAACTGAACACGTTTGTCTGCCTGTGTATGTGAGAAGATTTAATATGTGTGTTGAGTCCTGCTGCGTGTGTATGTATGTGAGTGTACATGTATCCACAAATTTTATTCAGGTTCCAGACGACTAATGATAGATAACAGCAGTACAGTAACACGAGTATTGTGATGCCAGACACAGCTACAGTGTCATCGTTAATAGCTGACATTAATAATAATAATAATAATAATAATAATAATAATAATAATAATAATAATAATAAAAAGAGCGGAATTATAAAAGGTCTTCTAAAAGAGCTCAAGATTATCGCCACATTCCAACAGAGGAGCCGATCCCCAGCTTTGCAAGATGGTTTCTAATAAAAATAAAAATTTGCCAAACGTACTTCCACAGGTGTGTCTGTTTATGAACGCTCACTTCAGAAACAGGTGCAAATGGCCTCCATTAGATTTAACTCCCGCGCAACAGCAATCAAAGCAGCCGCTTATCTACAGGCACTACGTCGCGTGGCACGCACGCGCCTGCTCCTCGCCTCCCACTCCTCCCACTCCTCCCACTCCTCCCACCCCTCCTTCATTGTTTCCCCCCCCCCTGTCCCATTCGTGCAGTTACGGAGGAGAGGGCAACGGGGCGGTGTCCAGTGGCTTTGACCTTTTGTCACGAGGAGCGCCATCTGAGTCCCGCTGTCGCGTTCCACTGATGGAGGTGCCGTTGTCCCACAACAACATCTGCACCGGTGCACGGCTCATGCACGGGCACACGACACTGGGATCGACGTTAATCGTCGATCCTCCTGAACCGGGAAGGATCGACAGGTTAAGACACGACTAACCCGGAACAGGTCAAACAGGAAGTTAGGCTTGAAGTTGATGGCCTTCACAAAGCATAACGCCTTCATTTGTTTGCTAATTTAAAAATAATTAATTTTAAAAGAAAAACATGCGTAAATTGACCAACGCTACTGATGTCATTGAAAAATGAATCCAATGCTAATGAGGCATTTGCCTGATCAAAGAGTATTTCATAATAAATGAATCCTACTTATTTAAAAATAATGTTTCATTGGTTATGATTCCTTCCCCACGAGGCTAGTTATACTGTTACAGCCAACATTTATATAGTACATTTCCAGGGTAGGCAACAAACGTATCATACACAAATGTTCACACAACGCAAAGTATAATACAAACAGGATACAGAAAACCAGAGGCCTGTAAACAGGTGTCATGTCGGAGTCGAGATGCGAACCTCGGGGACACGATTCTTAATGGAGGGGACAGGCGATGTAGCCTCTGCACCAATAACCGCCAGCATCCATCATCCTTTAGCAAGCTGGTGATTGTTAGGGACACTGGAACATTCTCATTCGAACAAGACACAACTCCTTGGGCAATACTAGAAATCGGTGTTATTGTTTAATTTGTTCTCAGGAAATGAAAATCCCTACGGGCGACATCATGCATCCATACTACATACATAAACCGACTCAATTAATCTCTCTTTGAAGTTTCTCTCCGTCTTCTCGACTCCATCTACACACGCTGAAGTGCATGCTGTTTGCCTAAGTAGAAAATATCGGTGTTCAAATAAACTACTTTCTGTTTTTTTCTTTTTTTTTTTTTTTTTTTTTTTTTTTTTTTTTTTTGGTCAGGAACATCGTCTGTTAATTTTTTTTCCTATCTCGAAAAGAGTTACTACTCCTACTAATAGAAAGAAAGAAAAGAGAAGATTGTAAATTCCACACCAAAATAATTTGCCAACACTTAAAAAAATAAAAACAAAACAAAATAGAACCTCTCTCCCTCGCCAGAAAATGTGAGCTGTCCTGTAAAACAAAGCAGTCTAGTTCTATTTCAGCCTATATTCAGACCATAAAATAAGACATCAATGTTTATGAGCTTCAGGGCGTTGCATGCTAATGGTTGTTTTATTTCTGACCAGGAGTGCCGCTGACACAACGGGTTTATTATTCCTGTTACAAGGTCGCATCCTACCCTTCGAGTTGCTGTTAAATAAGTTATCATTGTTTCCTGAGACTGCAATCAGTTTTCGAGAAGTATCTATAGTCCTAAAATATTAGAATAGAGGTATTTGTTTTGATAAATAAATTACAGATGACTACTTTATATAAAGACAATAATTAGGTGATGTTTTCACCAATTTGTGGATTTACATCCTACTTGAAGTTCATCTTTGTGCTGGTTTCTCGCACCTTTCTACATTTTTCAATGGACAGATCAGATCGACTTTTATGGTTGACTAACTCCGTTTGCGGTCTGTAATTTGTAACATTGGCTTCAACAATGGCGTCCTCAGTGTTGTGTTGGACATGCACTTGCCTATGAACATCTTCGTCTTCTTTCCTTGGCCAGTCTTCTTCAACTGACGCCATGACAGTTTCTTTGTTTGTCCTCCCTGCGATGGACCTTACATCATTGATAAACATTGTGTGTCAACATTTTAATGCAGTTTATCTCTGGTGAAATGTGATCAGATGGAGAGCAGCAATCTCCTGGGGAATTTAGCCCACGTTCTGATTGTTACTCGATTTATTTTGCTTTGACAAATGACTGTATGATACGTAAACCTAAACTGTGACCCATCTTGATGTAAGAAAAAAAAATGTCATAATAGACAACAACCCTGACATTCCATGAACATAAGGATGAGAAATGGAGCTGTATTAGTTAACTTTATTATTATGGACAATGTCTTCTCTAGCTAAAAAGGCTATACAATCGTCTAGTATTAATTTGTGTCGATTAATGCTACCATTCGGAGTTAAAAGATACTATTATCAACTGTATGCGTTTCTAAAAATAACTTCAACATATTACGCAATAACTTTATTTACAGTCTTTACTGAATTTACAGATTGTATTTACAGCCAGGGTATGGCAGTCGCTAACCAGCATTCCTTTAGCTAAAAATACATCTTTCGGCTTGTATACAAACACAGCAACGAAACACACTCGCACACAAGCATGCAGGACTGCTCTGTTGCCATGGAGCGCTGTGAATGAAATTCTTCCACCTGTGAACGGCTTTGCTCCCAGTGCCACCTTCCTGCAGACTGTCATCAGCGCCCCTCCACAAGCGCTGTCGCAGCATCTGCGCTCTTTTCTCAAGCGGCAGCTCCGCTACCTGCAGTGCGGATCACAAAAAGTAATTTGTTTTGTTTACTTGCAGCGCTGCACAAACGCAGAAGGACGCAAAAAGGCCGTTCTTGGAGCGTGTAAAACATCAGGTCACGTGACACAACAAGGGCGCTGACGAGGAGCAGCAGCAGGACTCGTAAACATTTGCTAGCCTTATCGTTATGGTTTACTGTTCTTTACAACAACAACAACAACAACAACATAAAGATCAACAACAACAGCAGCAGCAGCAACAACAACAACAGCAACAACAACAACAGCAACAACAATATCATCTGTTACCAAATCCTGAGAAAGGCAAAGAGGGAAGATACAATGAAGTGATGGACAAGTACAATATCAACACAATGGTTATGTCCCAAAATACTTCGCATACAACATTTTGAAACAGGATAACTGGTATTTTAAGTGTGATGCATAGCTACGAGATGCATGATTATTTTCTTATTTTGTTTGCGTATATGCGTGTGCGGATCTGTGTGCAGTCAGGTGCCACCCCGTTACCCATTTCTCATGATGGCGGTAAAGCTAGTTCTGTGATCTTCCGGCTGAAGGGGACAATTTTTAGTGTAAGAGCGGTACCCGGCTCCTCACCCTCACTGCCTTACCTTCCCCAAACCTCCGAGGGTTTGTGTGTGTGTTTTTTGAGGGAAGGAGTCGCCTCCGTGACCGTTTTGCTACAGTGTGTGGCAGCTGTGGCACCCCAGACACAACTGCATGGGACTCAGTATTTTCCCCGTGAAAGCCTTGCCTTCTGTTATTTTGCTTGGACCCCGCACGGAAAATTGTATGAATAATGATGCAAGTGTAGCCCTGTCCCTCAAGAGGTGACAACCCATACCTGCGGTGCATTGGTCTTTTTAAGCGCTGGTATTAAGGGCCGCTGGCTTCTGCTATTAAATATTCATGCCTTCCTTTGGGCTTCTTAAAAGCTTGTGGGGTACATCTATCTGTATGTGTGAGGGAGAGAGAGAGGGAGGAAAGGGTGAGCGAATAGTGGAGGGAGATCCACGCACACTCTCTCTCTTCGGACACACACACAGAAGCAAAAAGGCACAAGTGGGAAATGACTAGTTTTAAGAAAAAAAAAGTAAACTGAGGTGTGTATGTGGGGGGTGGGTGAGTGGAAGGAGAGACGGGAGAGACAAACAGAGAGAAAATAAGAGATGAAACGAATAAGTAAATAAGAAACAGAAAGGGAGAAAGAAAGAAAGAGAGAGAGAGATAGAAAAATAAATAAGTGGATGGGACAGAGGAGGAACTGAGCTCGAAACACAGAGCAGGAGAAAGAACGAGAATAAATGACACGGAAAAGAAGAAGAGGTGTTTGGGTAAGGGTAAGGGTATGCACCTGGACCTCAGCTGGCTGTAAGTCTGTCTCCAAGTCCATATACATGTAGTTCAGGCAAGAGAAGAAAAAGGTTGCTGCTTACGTGATGGTCATCCCCCATCTTTGCCCGCTCCCCGTTGACAGCCTCATTGTCGTTGTGCAGTCCCGCTCCGTGCAGCCATCGGGTGTCGTGGTGGGGTCCCATTGTGTGGCGGGTGGGGACAACAATGATGGCGGGTGGGGACAACAATGATGGCGGGTGGAGACAACAATGATGGAGGGTGTATCTCCGGCGTGGCGCTACATTGTGTCGTGCCGCTGGCTCTGGCGCCACCAACGCCATTGTACTTCTGCTCCCACTTCTGAAAGGAGCTGCCAAAAGCCGAGCGAGGCATGGTTCGTACTTCTCAAAGTTTATCGTTTCTTCGTCAACAGTCAGAACTGTCATTCTCGCCTGTCGCAACCTGTTGTGCTTCAGTCTAATGGCCGTTTTGAAAAACTCGTTTAGTGGCCAGACGGGTGTAGTCTTACCCCTCACCCTCCCCACACCACCCTGAATTATGTAGTTGAGACTGTCATATATACTACATTATATCTGCATTTTGGAGACAGCGACTTATTTTTTCTTTAATATTATAACAATACAAACTGTTTTAAAAACATGACATTTAAAAATAAAATAAATTTAAATCATAACATTATTTATAATTTATAACGGGTGAACAAACCTTGAAATCTGAGATGAAGAAGTAATGTAGAATCGAAGAAGCGGATGCTGTATAAATACATCCGAAAAAAATGAGGTCTTTGGTGTTTTCATGCCGAATAAATTTAATATCCGTTAATGAACCAAAAGGATTCAAACGAAGGAGATTAAACTCTAAGGGGTACAGAGAGTATATAAAAGATGTGTGTGGGTCACCAGTATACCTGATTGTCAAAGATGAACACATTTTGATATTTTTTAAGAGTAATGAAAGGCACGCTAAATGTCAAGAATGCCCGAGTATTGATACCTGAGAAATATCAAAGAAAAAAAAAGATTGTGTGCGCGCGTGCGAAAGTAATGTTAATAATGTCTAAAGTCTAATGCAGACAAGGATAGATAATGTGGAGAAAATTTTCTATTAAATTACTTTGTGTGAATGAATACAGGGTTAATGTTGGAGACTATGGCACTCAATATGGCGTAGAGTTAGAGAAGTTTGTATTTCATTGTGGTGAACCAGAGCAATGAAGAGCAAGTTGCAGGTGTAAACACTTCAGGCTTTCCAAGACGTGAGAAGCTCCGAAGAGCACAAGAAGTTATTCGGGACGGGTGGATGACTCGGCAAAACAAACTACACCCCGAAGTCAAATTTTAGAGAGCGACTGAGAGAGAGAGAGAGAGAGAGAGAGAGAGAGAGAGAGAGAGAGAGAGAGAGATACCACTGCACAAAAGCATAGCAAAGCGATGGAACTGCTATAAGGGAAAGTGCTGTTTGATGACAAGACCTATTTACTTATCTCGACCATAAAATACAAACATTACTGGAGCTTCTATCGGTTAATAATAAACGTGGTCGGGGCTCTCAAGACAACCGTAAACAGATCAGATTTGTTGGGCTGCTTTTCTGGTTCTGCTTGTCCTCTTTCAAAACGTTCATGCTTCGCCACCTCGAATTCCTCTGCTTTTCTTTTATACAGCGTCACGTGATCGGCAAGCGAGACATCAGCATGCGCGCCAGGCTTTATCCGGGGCTTTGGCAAATCTGCATTCTGCCGTCTGAATAGATGACTGGCGGAGGATCAGAAAAACAGGATTCCTCCACATTGTCGCCAGAGAGGGCGTTAAACCTTTTTTGGGGATAATGAAGGAATCTGTGCACCAGGACATCCTCGGTAACACCTTTTGCTGAAGACGTCCTGGCAGATTATTCGCGAAGGGGATTCCACTGTTCCTCTATTCCACTGTTCCACGATTCCTCTGTTGTAATACGAACAGCGGAGCTGAGGAAGAAAATCCAGTAAAAATGTGTTTGTGTGTGTTGAGGGAGAAAATGTGGGGGAGGGGAAAGAGAGAGGGGTGAGAAAGACGTAAGGAACATACGGACGGACGGAGGGACGGACGGACGGACGGACGGACAGACAGAAGAGCGGGAAGAAGTCGGACAAGTAAAGCAGCAGAAAAAAATGCAGCTCTCTATTGACGTGTTCGTCGCCGAGGACCACACATACTCCCTCCAGGCTGAAGTGTTTGCCGGCTGTCAGGCTACATTCTCTGTATATCGGTATCAATGTCGTCGACCTTTTGAAAAGTTATTTTTCTAGACCGCTATGAGTGATTCATAGATACAGGTGCACAAACTTGACTCTGCGACAGTGTGTGTGTTTGTGGGGTGGTGGTGGTGGTGGTGGTGGTGGTGGTGGTGGTGGTGGTGGTGGTGGTGGTGGTGGTGGTGGTGGTGGTGGTGGTAAGGAGTCAACAAAAACTATAGAAGAAAATGCAAGCGGATGAATTCTCGAATTTGAAAAAGGGAAAATGGGACCAGAGCACTTGAAGAAATCTTGCCCATTAGTCACAAAAGAGACAGCATTAGGGAAGGATTCAGGACCTACAATGAGCCCGATGGTTATTAAACTGTTCCGCTATCGCCGTCTGCTTTGCACGACCTTTCGGGTACGACTGCACTTCACACACACTGGGTTCAGTCGTCTGCTAGTTTGTCGGTGTTTACATAAGCACCTCCACCGGTTCCCGAAACCTCGTCGTAGATCGCTGACATCTGCAACTGCTACAATTACTACCTGTCACCCTTGTCATACAACGGTGACGTTTTTACCCGCCGACTGGGTGAGCCCACGACTTGGGTGCACGAGTGAGAGAAAGAGTGAGTGGATGAACATTGGGGGTTGAGGGGCATGCAGGGGGGGGGAGGGTTAAAATTTAAAAAAAACCCTGAGCATTATATAATTATGGAATTTATTTTATAAATGGAGAGAGAAAAAGTGTGATAAAATCAAACAAATTTTATCAACATCATAATGAAAAGTTGCAACCAATTCGTTTAAACGATTTAATTCTTCACACAGTTTTAGACTACATTCTAGCCAAACAATTAAATTAATAAATTTAATTCTTTAATTGAATTCTTATATATTCGATAGTAGAAGGAACTTTTTATTTGAAGTACATTTCGGAATGTCTGGTAAGAATGAGAGTAAGTACTATAGGTAATGTGTAGTTGAAACGATACGAACGTATTTATGTACTCCATGTAATTTACGTCTTCTGCCTGTGTATGTGCTACTGCTGACGATGAAATTTATTTCTTGCCCTGCTTTGATAGGGTCGTCGACCTCTCAAATAAATATTTCAGTTCAGTTTCTCTCTTTCTCTCAACCATAATGCTATGCTCTCCCCCCAAAAACCAATATTTTTATTTATCCGCACCAGTCCTTCCTACCAAGAAACCAGTTTTCCTCTTCTTTCAAAATTCCTGTACGGACTTATTTTATACACGTCTATGATTAATCCTCTTCTCCACATCGGTCTTTTTCTGTCCTCTGTCTTCTTTAAGCAACGCCCTCGTAAATAAAAGATTTGTCATCTCTCTCTTGGCTTCTCGTCCTTCCTGTACTTTGTGAAGAATCACATCTCAAGAATTTTTTTTTTGAGGGGGTGCCCACCCCACCCTGGCCTCCATCCCCCTGGTTCCTACTCCTCTGCTTGTTTTCATCTTCTCTTCACACTACGGACCAGCCCCCCATCAGAATGTTCGTGTTCTGGCAGATCATCCTTGGTGTGTCCTGGACCCGGTTGCATTGCTCGGGCGTAGCTAGTCCCCTGCTAGTCCCGACTAAACCCCCTTATACCCGACTAGCTAGTCTCCTCACTTACGCCGGTTGCACTGCTCTGGACTAGGCTCGCGACTAGCCACGTCCGAACTAGTAACTACGGACTAAGGGTTTTACAAAAACCTTCACGGGCTTCCACCGCGAAACGAAATTTTCACGCGGGAGATCACTCTTATCTCGAAAATGTCAGATGCTAAAGTGAAAGACAAATTTAAAAATAAAACGTATGTGGATTAATAGTGACAGTCGTTGCAAATCAGACTTTGCTCTTGTCAAAATTTCGAAGGACTGCAACTAAAAGAAGTAGCGGAAAGATGTGGCGAGGACGGTGTGTGCCCAGTCGTCGGCAGAACGATCAATGCATGAGGTAAATAAACTGTTTTAAGTTTTTTGCATGTAAACAACCACAAAAGTAATGCATAAAAATATTTTTTCTTTTGGATAGGTGGAATCAATTTGGAAAATAAAGTATCGCTCTGGCTGACACAGGTTGCAATTTGTTATTTTCAGGCAATGAAGAAATGCTCCGCGAGTGATAAACAATGTGCACAATGTAAAGCGGCCCTGTACAAAATGAAGTCCACAACCACAGATTGCAGAGTAGATTGATGCAATCCTAAATTATGTTTGGGTTGCATAATCATGATATGTTTCAATAACATGTTACTCTCAGCTCTTGTTATTTAGTTCCTCTTTGTTTTCTGTATTTGAATTTATTCTTTGTTAGTACTGTTGTGTATTCTTTTATAGTTCATATGTTATTTGTTTTCCTGTTCCTTGCATGTTGTCCATGTTTGGTTCTTGTTCTTAAGAGCTAAGAGCAAGCTCCTTAGGAGGGTATGTGCTTTACAAATTTTGCATTTATCATTATTAATCCAAGTTTCAATGGCGTTGAACACATCAGTAACTAAAAAATATTTAAACTCTCTGTTAATTAATCATTCTTGTCTATTTATAGCCAGTGTCTTGAATCATGGCAGTTTTTTTTTAAACAATGTTAATAGTTCTTAAATATTAATGTAATTTTTATTTTACTTTATATTGAAACTTTATAGTTGAAACTTACTAGCTGTAGTTCTTTTTCGTGTTGATTCAGTTAACTTTTCAGTCTTAAGTCCTCATGGCTGAATGTGTATTAGATCATGTCACTGTTAGTCAGCATTCATGTATTGGTTGATGAATTGAGTGCAACATGTATGTTTGTTATGCTGCATGGTACCAACATTCTAACATGTTAACATGCACATATTTTATGAGGGAAAAAAAAAAGAAAGTGCAAGAATCCTAAATCCTTGTCTTGAAAAAGGAGTTGACAGACGTTGTATATATACAATTTTTTTGGTTTGTTTTTTTGCAATCATTAAAAGTAAATTCTGCCGTACATTATGTATTAGTTTTCATTCTGGTCAGCAGCAAGCGAGAAATGTCATGTTACTGCTCTCTCCCCCTATTGAAATGAGCTCAGGACTATTCAATAGCAGTTCAAGTGGTCCCTCTCTACTTTATTCAGGTGATAATGAAAATTGTTCAGTTGAAAAGGTGAATCCAGGTACAAACATAATTGTAGTTCATGTAATCTGTTTTTTGCATATTGTGTATTATAGATGAAATATTTGTCAGTACGCAATCTTGTAATTGCCATCTCAGACATGTCCCACAGTTTTTAACCTAGAGGACCAGTGAACCACTTTAGATCCCTCCAACATGAGTGACCATGTCAGGAGCTAGTGCTCCTGTCGGCATACTTCTAGGGGTCATCAAGACAAGCATGCCACTTGACCATGGCAAAGTGGTGGTCCAACAGAGGGGAAAAAAACATGTGCACACTAAAATCTATAGTATACACCTGTAAACGCTAAGAACTACAGTATATACATGTAGGCTCCAAAACCTACAATGTATGCATACTGAGCCACACAGATATTTAAAACTAAGACAAAACTATTTTCATTGAAAAAATCTCTTTTACTGTAAAAAAAATATTATACAAAGAGAAAATTGCTTGAATTATCTGGCTTCATACAAATTTAAATCACTTTCTAGAAGCACATCTATTTCCCAGTTGGTACCCTCTTCATCGTAAGCCCTGATAGGGAGAGTGTCACAAAGAATCACACGACTTCCATCATCTGGTCCCTGCTGCAACACTTGTGGAAATGAAAGTCCCTCTGTGCTGCAACATTCCAGAATCAGGGAAACATACACTGTATTAGTAATAATGAGTGAGGGTGGTGACCATACAAGAAAATCATGTTCCAGTAAGGAACATTTGAAGCTGTTCCTGGGTAAAATAACTAGGTGTTGTGTTTAGTTTAAAGCTCCCACTGTTTGGGGATGTTCACCATCCAAAATCATCAACACTTTTGTTTCTACCTTTCATGGTGATGGGACTTTTGACCTCCACACATCCCTTCCCAGAGTAATCACACCTTCCTATACCATTAATCAAATACATTATTTAAAACTAGTCCTGTGTTGCATATTTGAAACTCTTTATGAACTTTCACCAGGACATCTTTATACAAAAGCTTTTAAAATTACTGACAAGGCTGGCTGGTCTACATGCATGACAAACACTGCATGTTTGAGGCTGTTATTCATCCAGCCTTCATCTTAAACCTCTAGGAGGACTTATGCTGATCACAAGTTTTGCTTAATCTGATGAAAAAGACATGTCTTAATTTTAACTTTGAAATTCTGCATACAAATAAATTGTACTTCACCATCAAATATTAAAGCTCTAGGAGAAGGATCTGTGAATAAGGGACTCTTGCTTTGTTCTTGCACTTAAGGCTGGTTGACCTCCATAAAGTTCAACATCATGATTATCATCATGCTCATCATACAGAATGCATACTATACTTGTGCAATACTATGCATACCATGATGATAACTATAGCTCTCTTTGGACTGTACCTGCAAATAGGCAAAAAGGAATCATATATTCTGCATCTTTATACAAATGACATGAGCACACAACAACTGCTAAACCTAGAAAATGATAGTAACCAAATTAATAACAAAACTGAACAGTATACATGAGAAAAAGCTTAGATGTAGGTGCATAAATATATGTTAATTTATTTCTTTAGGGGAAACATGGTTTGAAAGGTGTGCATGTGTTATACATGCAAAAGTTCTACTAAAGAGACACATGTGAACACATTCAAACATGTCCATTACTTTCAGCTCTTTGTTATTTGTGCAAAATATAATATATTAATTTATTAACACATAAGACACTTCCTTGAAAAAAAAAACATAAGGCAGTTATGATAATTTTCTCTTCCTTCATGTGGACATAATATTCAAATATAATGTAAAAATATTGTTTCCAAAACTTATAACTCCAATATAATTTAGTATGACATACCTTGATGTTTCTTTGAAAGGCAAGGAAGGCGTCTTTTCAGTACACCGTTGCATCTTCAATTCTTTCTTGAGTTTATCCCCTGATTAATCAAGGATGTACTTCATAAGCTCGGTACAGCTTTGACTCGGTCAAAATCCTGGTGTCATGACTATTTCCAGAATACTTAACAACACAGTTAATTATATTTATGCCACTATCACAAACTAGCTGTACATTTATTGAATGATAACCTTTTTTATTTACAAATTCATTTTCGTGCTCAGACGGTCCTTGTATTTTTACGTGAGTGTCATTTATGCACTCAAACACGCTTGAAAATCGAGCGATTGCGTAAAATGAGGATTTCTGCTTGTTTCCATCCCTCTGGCTAGGTATTTTATTTATTTAGTCGATTTGTAAGAGCCTTAGAAACACGGTGAATTGTTCGAGAAACTGTCAACTTATGCGTGCTGATCGTATCTCCTGCAACTGTTTGAAAACATCCCGAAGAATAGAATCGAAAACGTGACTCCGAAGGCTCGCTTTCGCCGTATTTTGTTATAGTTCACGATAACGATTAACAAGTTTAAGGTCCATTTTGTAAAAATATATAACTTTCATCTACCAAAAATAAGTTTCACATCGTCGTCCTACGTTTCTTCTGTAAAATTTATAAACGAAAACCGAGTTGCTGTGGACGCTCGTAAGTTAGTCACTTGCTAGTCGGCAGCTACGCCAACCCCCTGGTTGGACTAAAGTTACGCCCGAGCTGCGGACTAAAATTCGCCTAGTCGGGAGCAATGCAACGGTCGTAAATTTAGTCGGGTACTATACCCCTGCTACGTCCCGACTAAGGCCTTACGCCCGAGCAATGCAACCGGGTCCTGGTCCTTTGAATGTCGGGAACTTGCTGGTGTGACAAGTGTATCAGTGTTCGTCAGCTCGTCCGCCGCTGTCAGCCACTCAATGGAGCGGAACTGCAGACGTGAGAGCTCACCTCCTGTAGGACTATTCATGGCGGGTAGGTCTGTTGTCATCTAACCTGGGCGGTGGCTAAAAGCTGTTAAAAAGCCTCAAGAGCAGCGATGGTTTTGTTGAAACACGTTTGTCACATACAGGTGCCAAATCTGAAAGTTAGAAAAAAAATATATTGCGTGAGACAGGAAAGAACAAGGAAAGAAAAGTATTTCGATATAAAATAAAACAGAATTAAATAAACAGAGCCGTATACTAAATTGTGTTGGCGAAATGATTACAACGATATTTTTTTGTTTATCTTCAGTATACCTTCGCTCTCGCAAGTCTTGCTAGGATTTTTATTTCTTTCTGTTTCTAGACACGGATGACTGGCGTAGCAGTAGACTGGAAACATTGGAACTCCGGAGTCTCACCTGTAATCGGCAGATGAAGCGTGTCCGTGCACCTCCCTCTCAGGTGTAGAGAGTCACTCAAGCGAAGTGTCGTAAATCAGATCTTGATTCTCTCGCCTCTGTTCCTCCCATTCACACGGCGCAAGGCTCGAGCCCTACAACAAAGTATTTTTCTCTCCAATCCCCAAATCACAAACTGTCCCAGGTCACTCTTCTTTCAGGAGACTGGTTGTAGTGTGGGAGGAATCCAAGACCTGGTGTCGGCCTTCTCTGGACGTGTTGGTGCCTGACGGCGGGAGCTCAAGATTATTTTGTAGTTAATAGCATTGAAAACAACAGCAACAGTCGCGATAGCAAATATTTTGTTTGATTAATAGTCCATCGCAGAAGGGTACTCGGTCCGTGAAAGTGAAAAGCAACTCATACCACCCGTGTGTTTAAATCCGGCTAAACAAACACATTCAGGGATCAAACATTTATTCATTCAATTCATCCTTTCTGTCGTGTTGTTTGCGAGTTTACTTACTTTACTGTTTTCTTGTCATGGTCTGTTTATACAAGTTTTTACGATGGTTTACTTATGATTGTGGGGTTTTTTTTTTCTATTCTTCATGGCACTGATTATGGAAAGCGGAAAGAGACGACTCAAAAAATAATGGACGAGTTCATAAACTCACGTGTACAAGCTCTAAGACTCTAAAAATAAGACAGTGATGAAAGATTTTTTTTAAGGGATCGAAACTCTCAAACGTTTTTTATGGTTTTTGGGGTTTTTTTAGTATTAATTTAATTATGCAATAACAACGGAGGATAACCTCAGGAATAACATCAGAAATACGAAGATAACAGGAATATGGTATTCCATAAAGGTTCGTAACCTTCAACATGGCTGCCCATGCTGACCAAGGGGTCATATCAGTCCCTTTTCTTTAGAGTTTCTCTGACCGCCACGCATAAAGCCGTTTTAAGGAAGTCTGAGACATTTGTACCTCTTCTCCTGTCTTCCAAATAGTCAAAGACCTCCCTCTCTTTTATTAAACGGTCCTCCTGTACAGGGGACAGCCACAATGGCAGCCAGTGAATGATATTTCCCGTGAAAGGTATTGCCCTCGCTGCCTGAGCACCTTTGGCAGGTGGGCGGCCATTGTGACGAGCGCTCCGTCCTCCCGCAAACACGACTGTCAAGCTGATGGATGCAAACAGGCCTACTTCTCTCAGCTCCGCGAGGTCTTCAGTCCATCTTTATAGTGCTGTCAGGATCAGGAACTGCCCGAAACAACGGACTGTTTACACAGTGTCAATATTTTGTCAGATTCTTAATGAGATCGTCTTCCTCCTCCTCCTCCTCCTCCTCCTCCTCCTCCTCCTCCTCCTCCATCTTCTCTACATTCTCCTCATATCATCATTTTATTTTTCTCTTCTACTTGCTGTAGGCAATTGTGTGAAAATGTGTGCGTGCGTGCGTGGTTATACTCGCAAGATGATCACTGAGGTTGCAACCGGAAGCAGCGTGGCAGGTGGCGCTGTTAAACCCTGGTGCGATGATGGTGGCCTGATGTTGGGACTGTGGGTAAATGACGACATGAAACACTCGTCTCGCCATTGCAGCATGGGCGCTCTACGCCAGCTTTCTTTATCTCCTGCTCGCAAGAGGCCTGATGCACTCGGAGCACTCGTCTGCACTTCCATTGCCGCCACACACTCGCGACCACACGCACACAAGGCAGGACCCATAACTCCTACGCTTTTTCTTTCTTTCTGACCGACTTTCCATCTTGATAGAAATTATTACACAATGAAAATTACGGTTAATAGACATAGCAGAATATGTCTTTGAGTTAAGAGAGATGCTACTACTAAGTATGTTCTGAATGATGTTAGTCATGGGCTCAAAGTAAGACACTGAACTGCCTGTCAGAAGACTTGTTCCAGACCTGAACAGGTTATTCGGATCTGGCATTTTCCAGCATTTTCTGGTCCCATGTCGTACTACGAAAGAAGTAAAAGTAAAAATAAAATAAAATAAAATAAAATAAATTCAAGGATAATCAAATAAACTTGGCCTGGAAACTCTCCTGATCTTAACCCCATTGTTTATTTGCAGGCAGACTGTACTACTATGGAGAAGCTGATTCGGGCCTTCATAAAAGTGTGGTACTAATGTGGTAAAATCCAGCAAGACTCACACTTAATGGATTCAATGCCAAATCACATCAAACTGTTTCTGAAGAAACGAGGAAGTCATATAATGTACTGAGGTGAGTGTATTAATATTATTCTCAACAAAAATGAGCAAACTGATTTTTTGCTGTTTTTCGATGGTTTTTATTTGTTTGCACAAGGGTGTATGCATTATGTGTGTTTGCCTGATTGTGATGCCCTTCTGTGTCATACAGTATCAGTACTAATTGCCCTTTGTATTTTGTAAAGCGCATTGAGCTCGCCTCCGTGTGAGGAAATGTACTATTTAAATCCAGTTATTATTACATGACAGATGTATATCGCAATTTTTTTATGCGTGGTATTTTTATTATTTTTTGAGCCATTGAGCTTGAAAAATAAACAAACTCGGAAGCAGTACACACACACACACACACACACAAACATAATCTATGACCTCGTAGACGACAAGAGCATTCCTGTCAAATTAGTCAGGATAAGGGTGTATGTTTGCTTATTATCAACTGAAACCACGAGCTCGCACGCATGCACACGCGCCCACACACACTCACCCACGCATGCACATACCTACTCTCTATAAAATGAAGGGTGTTGCTGCTGTTAGAAAGCATCTTGACCTGAACTGCCAGGTCTGTCAAGCTACAACATGAGGCTCATCCAATTGAACTAACAGTTTCATCAAACTGGAATGTCAGGTTCTTGAAGCAGAATTTCCAGTCTCATCAAATTAGAATACACAACTTGTCAAACTGAAATACCAGGCTCATCAAGACAGAATTCTCGGCTCAAAATATCTCCGATCTCAGGCTTATCAAGCTGAATTTAGAAGGCTCACCAATGTAAACTGGAATGCTAAGAACATTGAGCCAGAATAATGCCAGGCTCATCAAACTGGAATACTACACTCATCACTGGAACTCCTGGCTCACGAACTCGGTGTTGAAGTCCACAGAAAGGAAGACAAATCGAGCGAGAAAGAAATGTCCTTTTTCTCTGTTACTGACAGGTGAGGTGAACGAGTATCTGTCGGCGGACATCAAAAAAGAAAGGAGACATCATCACGTATCATCGAACCCAGCGACGCGCAGCGGACCCTACAGGACAGCTCTCGGTTGGGGTTATCAGCCCTCACAGGACTGGAGGTGGGGAGGGATACCTGGAGGGATACTTGGAGGGTTACCTGGATGAAGTCACGACACCAGGTGGAGGAGGAGGCGGACTTCAAAGCAGTCAAAGGAGGGGAGGGAGCAGGCAGTGAGTGAGGGCCAGGCGACAATCTGCAGACACCGTGTCTCCTTCTCTGCGTCCTTTGCAGGAAGCTGCTGCAGTTTTACTACTCGTGGCGTGCACTGGGGGTCAAAGATCGGGGATGTCGTCAAGTCGATTGTTTCCGGTTTATGACAGGTATGTCACAGGTAAAACTGCTAGAGTCGGCATGCTTGCTGTCTCCTCTCGAGATGGTGTGTGGGGAGGAGGGGGTGGAGGAGGAGAGGGAGAGGGAGAGGGGAGGATTGTGGGAGGAGGACAAAGGGGTGGGTCGGTGGTGGTCATGGTGGTGGGAGGTTGTTAGGAACCGTACAGCAAGGGAGAACTGGAGTTTAACTATATGCCTCCAATGTGTTTGAGTCTGGAGAACCCTCGGGGTGAACATCTACGATTTTATTTGTGCAGTTTCCTCCGGTTATGAAAAACTTCTACTAAAGCACGATAATGAAAACTTAATAATAAACCTAATAATTGGAAATATTGCTGTTTCTCTGTTTGGTGTTGATTGCTAGCAATGTTGTGATTGGTATACGTGTCTTACTGATGAAATGGCAAAATAAGAATTTTCTAGAAACCCGATTCTCTTCATGGGTGGATAATCTTTTCAGCACTTTCCAGTTCTGAATACATGATGGGTAATTTCTGCTTTCGAAGTTCTATAGCAGAAGTTTAACGAAGGAGTCTTAGGTTTATAATATTTAACAAGGAACCTCCTGCCTTCATTTGTTGTACGGAGAGTTGCATATCGTGTTACAAATAATTACAATGTCCGAAGTACCATTCCAGGGGTGTAATTGTTTTTCCCGCAATGAATTGAGAAGGAAATTTTTAGTCAGTCAAAGCATATTATAATGTACCTATTATATATATATGTTTTTTAGTAACACAAACTGTATCCCAAGATCTAGCCCAATCCCTAACCCAAAGCCAAACCCCATATCCTAACCCTAACCTCGTCACTAACATGCAGTGAGCTTAAAAAAGATCTCAATTACAGCGAAAACAAAACAGATAAAAATAAAAAATAAAATCGATCTGACAAGAATCGAACCGACTATTTTCGTACACTAAGCCCCATTCTTTTCACTCATTTAGTAGCTTCACAGAAACTCAACCAAAGTTAAACTTCTTATTCACCCTCCAGTGGAGCATTGGGCCACGGTTGTACTCTCCAATTACTATCCAAAGACTCTGTTCTGAAGACAATACACAGAATGAGGACATGGACCGGAGCTAGTGTCTTATCCATGCGGAAAGTGCCATAAATGTAAGAGTTTTTATTTATAAAATACAAGTACAGGTCGTTTTATCGGGTTGAGGGGGAACTGGGTCAGTACCAACGAAGGGAGAGAACTGCACACTACACCCTCCTCCCACCCGTTACCTCCACTCGCCATGACTTTCGTCTCGTGCGGCCTAGTCAGTCAAGCGTGACGTGCAAACGACCGTGGCTGCTGCCGTTCGACGAAGTGTGACTAATGCTGACATTTTACGGAGGATCAAAACTGGCTTTCGTCTGTTGTAAGCTTGATACAAGGACGTCAGATTGAAAAGAATAGAATGAGAATGGAAAAAGAAGACTTTCCACATGAAATTCTTTCGCATAATAACATAACAACAAAGCCGGCGTCATTTGTGACAAAATCCAACTCCACGCATTTCGCAGATTTGTATTTTGGGAGGAAGGGAGGAAGGACGAGAGAGAGAGTGGAGTTGAGGGTGTGGCGGAGGAACATTGCCAATCTCTCATTCAGTTCTCCGGAAAGCTACTAGAGTCGTTAGAGTTGCTGACAGCTAGCATTATGACCACGATACGAAGCAGAGTATGATACTTTCTTCCTCTCTCTCTCACACACACATAAACATTCTCTCTCTTTCGTCCCAATACACAGTCGCAGGCTTGCACACAATGTAAACACAGCAAAAAGACGAAAATTCCAAACTCTGCTACTCATAATTATATTTTAGTTTTATTTAGAAAAAAATGTGTATCCTGTGCGGATAAATATTTACAGCTCACAACACTATATAGACAACCATCGGTGTTCGACATACACGATGCGACATGTCACAACACTTTGCTTTTAGCTTCCGCCCAAAAGAGCCAGAAGAGTAAATCAGGCACATCATAGAAAATCATATCTCCAACGGTAGCAGGAAGTACAAGCAATAATTTCATCCATATATTGTATCGTCATTGGTAAATGCTATTCTAGCATTGGTACAAGCAGGAAGAGGTAAGGGAGCGGGGTAAAGGCTAAGGGAGACATCTAAGTCATGGTGAATTATGATTGAGGTTGTTGCTGAGCTTCGAGGATTTGATCTTGGTCTTGAAAATTTTGAAATCGAGCTACCAGTCTATAGTCGCCTATTTTGTCTCATTTTTAACAAAGGCAGAGAAGGTTCGTGGAGGATTAATGAGTATAAATGACATTTTAAGTCCCTACCACTGGCTATGACCTTTAACCTTTATCTAGCCAAGATTTTTGGATCAGGGTAGAGAAATGTGAGAGATAACTATACGGTAGCTAGGAAAGGACTGACAGGTCTCCTGCTACTAAAGGTGAAGACATTACACGCGCACATACCTTTCTTTGTGTGTGTGTGTGTGTTTGTGTGTGTGAAAAGTAGTTAAGAAATGATTTTGCAGGACACAAGGAACTCGATCCTCTTGGTATCTGTGAATTTTAAAAGGAAAATCCCAGTTTGGGCCAACTGAGCGATCTTTTAACCTTCCTAACCAATCGCCATCGATGACACAATCATTATCGGGATCGACAAATAATATAATGTCGATCTAAAGGGGATGAATGTGGGATCCGAGTTCAGCACCATTGTTGCGAACGTGAGCAGGTCAGGGAGCGGGAGACATGTTGCTCTCGTCCACAGAGCTCTGAGCACAGTTTGTGAGCTTTCTTCAACGACAGACAAGCAACTGCAAAATAACGGCAAAGGACGTTCATCTGAGCCGCAAGACTTCAGTCGTGAGCAGTGAGTCATAAAATATTGGTACCTGGATTCTGTTTTACTGATCTCATCGTTTCCCCAGAACTGCACAAAATGGATCTGGTTCTTAAACTGTGCAACCGGGTTCTCCAAAAATAGAAGCACAATTTGTACTTTCTTACAAATTTATCAATAAATTTAAGGTCTTCATTTCTCGTCATTAAAATAAAATATTGTAGGGTTGGGAATCCAGTAAAAAGCGGACAAATTAAGGTCACTTTTCGCATGAGAGATTTCTGCAAAGACGATCGGGAAGAAGTGACGTAAGCCTTTGAATAGGTTTTTGCATACAGTCTCCGAGTTTCACGAGCAAACAATTAAGGACAAGAGACGCAGTGTAGAGTAGCGAGCATAAACACACAATAGTAGCTCAGCTTAGCATGTCATTATGCCACGCTCACAAATCACACTGGAACATCTGCTGCAACATGTCGGCAGGTGTAAAAGCAGCTGCTTCTTACTGAAGCCCGATTTGCTTATAGTTCTTTTACAGTTCATTCTTATATATAAAGTTGAAAAACCAGGTCTACCCTGTGGATTAGCAAGAACCACTGACCTGTAACATAAGTGAGACACTTCTCTTGTTTTTCTGCTTTCAAATTTTGCGAAACTAGTCCAGCAAATTGCGACAGAAAATATGGAAGCCAGTGCGAATCAGAAAGGAGGGGTGGGGCGAGAAGGAGTAGGGTGGGGATCGCCATGCACATATTTCTTTGTCATTGAATAATTATTTATGTGTCTAGTACTTTAAATGTTTCTACGTGTTTAGTACTTTTAGAAGGTAACAAAAAATTAGCATTCGCTTTAATATGAAGAAGCAAGACAAAAAAGTGATGTTTAGTTTGCACCAAACTCAGTGGTTAGCTGCTAACTTTTCATTCTTTTAAACATAGACATTCACCGGAATTCACTGCATTGAATCAGAAAGTCAAGGTAAAGCAGAGCCTCTTTTTTGGGTTCAGTCATTCAAGACTTTGGACACCTAATTACTTTAAATTTGTTCATCACATTACATTTTTAGGAAGATTTCTTTGCAAAACTTATGAGTGCGAGACCTTTGGTTCCACACAATTTGACAACCCATCCCATCCCTGATCTGTAATAACCAAAAGCAAAAAAGAAAAACACGTTTTTCAATGTTTGACATGAAACAAACCAGAAAAGAACTGGGTATCCACACAACTGACAAACAGCACATTTTACACGAGAGAGAAAACTATTTTATGCTAATTGTCAAAACACTGTAAAACACTCTACACTGAACAGGAACCACTTCGGACCATTCCAGTTTGTGTTTTACGCCAAAGTCTAACTTACAACGTTCGTGCCACGATGGAGGAGACAGTCTTTCCCATTACAGGGACAAGAAGTCGATGTAGGTTTCTCTCCTGATGTTGCTAGTGTGATCGTAGCCCACCACCTTGATCTCAGTCCCCCCGAAGATGACCTCCAAGTCCACGGCTCTCTCCCGATCCCCCGTGGGGTCTGGCATCTCCACGACTAAAAAGCCGCACTTTTCCACACCCTCCTCGTCCGTGTACTTGACATGCTTGTTCCCGGAACGGAAGAACTCGAATATGATTCCCTTCTGATTGTTGATGATAGGTGTGTACGTTTCTTGCCAAACCTCATTGTAACCGATGACTTCACCTGCGTGGGCCCAGGTTTGAAAGATATTCTGCAACAGACGACGAGAGCTGACGCTAATGGTGGATACAAGTTCGTTTTGCATATTACTTATTAAATATTAAAAAAAAGATATTTAAAAAATACAGATCAATGAGTGTTGTTGCCAGAAGTCCTGCCTCGATTACCTTGCATAAATCCATGCCATCAGAGTTCACCCTCAAATCTTCGCGGTGCTCTCCCTCAACGAAGGGGAGGTAAGACCCGACGCCGTACGTGAAGCGGCAGATCCGTTGGCAGATGGCCGAGGGGTCATGGCCAAAGGCCACGGCGCCCTTGACGACAGTCAGGCTGGCCTCCTCTGGAACCAGGATGGTGACCCGTTCTCCAAAGGCGTCCCTGAGAGACTTTTGCAGGCGCGTGGACTCTGCGAAGCCTCCGACTAGAAAGATGTACTGGAGGTCTTTGATCTTAGGCTTTTGGAGCAGCATGTCCACGTGATCGTTTATCTTGAAGAAAGAAGATCGACACGAAGAAAAAGATAACACGATATTCAAAACACTTGCTTGACAAAGGTAAGTACAAAGCCACTTGTCTCTCTAAACAAGGTGTGCACCATTTGTTTTTAAATGGCAGGAACATATGGAGGGTTCCAGCAAAGGACTTATGGGAGAGAGTGTGTGAAAGAAAGAGAGTGCGAGATTTTGTGTTTGTTTAGGTATAAGATGTGTGTGTGTGTGAGAGAGAGAGAGCGAGATAAGGGGAGATTTCGAATGGTGACAAAGACAAGCCCAAGCAGACCACACAAGCAAGCAAGGACAAAAAACAAAACAAAAAAAAAAAAAAAAAAAAAAAAAAAAAC
>SRHC01003413.1:848699-905149 GCA_004794325.1 Pomacea maculata | reverse complement strand
AAAAAAAAAAAAAAAAAAAAAAAAAAAAAAAAAAAAAACCAAACAAACAAACAAACAAACAAACACCAAAACCAAAACAAAACAAAAAAACCAAAAAAACCTCCCAACAACCCCAAAACAAAACAAAAATCAATAAAAGAAATTCCACGAGCCATCTCCAACAACACCTCCCCTTTAAAAAAAAATAATAAAAAACCAAAGCAAATAAACGAACAAATCAAAACAAAGTGACAAGATAGAAAAGTTTTGAACTTTTAAGTGTCGTGAATTAGAAAGGAAGCACTGCTAGCGCACCGACCTGCAGTCGTAAGTCAAGAAGTGCACCCTTGCTCACCTGCTTTAGCACATCCTCAAAGAGAGAAGTCACAACAGTGGAAGACAGGACGAGCTTCCCCGAGGAGAATTTGACGTCACTTCCGGTGTTCGCTGCATAGGTCTTGATGGCTTGCTGCACGCTGATGCCGTTGTGCCTGAAGTTGCAGAAGTTGTAGGGAAGAGACACGCGGATGTTTTCACACTCCCCGCGTTTTTTAATTTCAAAATCCTGCCACAGGCGACGACACCGCAGTTTAACAATACCGTGCTCTTCCCAACCTACTTACGTAAAGTAATGGGCGTGCCCTTCACAGTCTCCTCTATTAATAATGTGATCATAATAGTTTTCTGTCAATTAGTACAAACAAAATGTACAACGAAACTTCTCTATTTAAGCATGTGTATGATACGTTATGAAAAAGGCAGTGGAATAATAATAAAAAGCATTCCCAGGCCAGATAACAACCAAAAACTCAATCAGAAAAACAGGAGTCAATAAATCATTATTCGTCGTCCACAGAATCGTCGTCCGAAGGACATCGTCTAAATGACTGGAAACAAGCTCCCAAAAGTTCGTTTTATCTGCAGACATATCTACCAACCTGTAAGAGTTCCACAAAGTCTTTTGCAAAGTCCCTCCGGAAGGCATCGATGAAGTCCACCCCGAAGATCTGTTCTAGAAGATTCTGGAACTTTCTGTCGATGATAGTGCCGCCCCAGGCCCCTCCTGTGGCGCGGAACAACTCACGAATTCTTGAATCTTTCCTTATCTTGTGAGCGACCACATCTATCGTGCCACCTGTAGAAAAAAAAAGCTAACGTTCACTGGAGTCTTTGTCAACATAGAGACATTGCTTTCCGGTTATACGCTTTTACGGATGAGGAATGGAGGATATGTAAAGTCGCCAGCGAAGAAGGAAGAGAGTGGCGAGGAAGTAAGAAGTCGGTGAACAGATGCGTTTTGAAGTAAAGAGTATGTCACAAGAAGAAGTAAAAGCAAATCAGGAAAGAAAGAAAGTATAGCTCGAGAGAAAAATATGGAAGCAATGAAAGATGAGTAAACGATGCACAAACATGTATCTTTTCTATTCTTTGTCTCGCACGAGATAGACGCAAGAGCATTAAGAATATATATTTGAAAATTCTTTAATTTCTTACACAAAATTGTACAGTTTATGTTTTACAGATCTTAAAAAAAATTAAATAAAAAAAAATAATAAAAATAAAGGGAGTTAACCCGATACAATATAATAAGCATGTAGATCTAAATGGATTTTTTGACGGACTTGATTATTTATTTTCTTTAAGCTCCCAGCAGTTAATGTTAGGAGGTACTCACCCCCAGCATCCACCACCAAGTACTTGGTGCCCGGTTCAAAGGTTGGCTTGTTGATAGAGTTGTCCTTGTAGCCGACAAAATCGGTTTCTGGTAGGTGGCGGCAGTGTAGAGACGCGGCCTCTGGCTCAAGGGCTATAACTAGTTGCTCGCTGTTAGGCTTGCTGATTAGTCTCCCCTGTAAGTAGCTGCATTGTTAAAATATTGTTTCCGATCATCTGTATATGGCTACCTGTCTCCCCAAATCGTTCACACTTACACGTGCATACAATATACATACGTATGCACACGCAATAATGTCAAATGTTGTTCTCAACCATGTTGCCTACAGTTGCCTAGTGAGAGTGAGAGAGTATTATATAGACTTGGTAAAACAGACAGGCAGGCAGAGAGTATTTTTGTTCTTACCCTGTAAGCTGCCTCTCTCATGAACTGCTTGGCGTTCTCATCCCAGATGGCGGGTACTGTAAGTACCCAGCGAACCGTATCCGGATGAGGATCGTACCCAAGGTGGGCACCGACGGCTCTCAGCAAGTGTTTCTTCATGAACGTCAGCGAGTGGGCAAAGACGTCTACCGCAAGTTGTGTTCTCCCGTTGGCGGCAGGTATCACCAGGTCTGTCGTCAAGTCCTGCCCACAGAGCAGCCAGGTGCTAAATTCGACAATATCGAAAGTCATCATACGGTTTCAGAAATATATGTTGATTATAGTTCAAAAGATGTGTCTTCACTTTGCCCATAGTCACGTGGGATGTAATCGCAGCACGCTGACGTTTCGGAAGGACACAACGACGGTTATTCATTTGCTTAAAACTGCTTTTCCAAAGACCGAAGAAATATGAAGTGGATTTACATTCCTTCATACATGAAGGAAAGGATATCTAATTACTGTCTTATGATGTGGGCAACACTTTGCTTGTAATGCATATTGTTGTATATGGCCCTATTGACTGAAACTATGACATATGAAAGGCAATGCAGCAGTTTGTAAGCTACACACCTGCATTATGAGCAAAGCACCAACAATGTTTAGCTTCTTAAACAAACAAACAAACAAACAAACAAACAAACAAACAAACAAACAAACAAACAAACAAACAAACAAACAAACAAACACAAATAAACAGGGAATTAAAAGTCGAGTCACACAGAAAACTGTACTCCGAACTTATGGTCTTCATCTAATCCCACGCTTAAACCTCCAAGCCATTGTAATATGTAGGTAAAAATATGCAGAAAAAGTGTACATGATGTTCCTATATCTGTATCGTTGTGGAATGAAGTTATGTCCCCTGGTACAGTCATAATGACTAAAGCAATGTGGCAAAATGTCGCTGAATCTCTGACACACACACACACTCACCTTATTGTCATAAAGTTTCATCTTGAAGCGATCGAAGTACAGGTACTCGCTGGCCTCCTCCTCGGTCAGGTCATGGTACCGAGACGTGGCCTCGAACCCGAAGGCCTCGAACTGCCCGTCGGGCTTAAGCAGCAGACACGTCGGCGTCTTGTGCAGCAGGAAGCCCTGCGTCTGGCCCCAGTTCTTGTTGACATGCACGGCATCTTTGTTGGACGAGAAGGAGTAGGCGTAGCCGCTGAAGGTCGTGCCGAAGTCGATGGCGGCCACGATCTGGTAGTCCGCCGCCTTGAAGCCTTGCTCGTAGTCGCGGTCGTCGGTGGGGGACTTTGTGGCGCTGCCACCTCCACCGCCGCCGCCACCGCCACCGGCACCAGCTGTGGAGGTCGTCGCTGGTGACGCCGAGAGGCTAGAGCTACGGGGCGAGGAAGATGTGGAGGATAGGTCGTCAGGAGACAGCGGTGGGTGCGACAAGTCCGTGCGTCTGTCACCGCTGGCCATGGCTGGTGAGGGACGGGAGGGGCGTGGGGCGCCGACTGGATGGATCTTTAGATGCAACAGAACGTCCAGGGGGAGTTAAGGTGGGTGGGAGGAGAAGGGGGGGGGAGGAAAGTGGGTGGCGTCCGACGAATCCGCCCGGACAAAATAAACAGCACGCCGAAGATAGGGTCAAGGTCGTGTACAGCCTGCCAGGCGGGTCAACCCTTGGCTGGCGTCAGCTGATGATCGTTGTAACCACTGCATGCTAACGGCCAGCATTGGGATGGGGGTTATGGGGAAGAAAAAGATGAGGAAATCGCCAACGACAGTGACCTTGCTGCAGGATGATGTCGTACTCCTTAGAACACTAAACAGCCAAGGCGGAGAACATATGCGACCTCAGACCCAAGTCTTTGTTTTCAGCGTCCACGCACCGACAAAAGCCAAACACCACTGCTTACTGTTCTTGTGTCACCGATGCCAGAAGTCTCCCGGATGACAGTCGCTTTCCGGACGCCGCCACCAGACGGCTGCGATGAACACAGATTGTGGAGACGTCAGAGTGCTGGCCTTTAGCAGTTGGCGTTCTTTCTCAGTGTCTCTGGCACCGCGGTACGGCACCAAACGGTTTTGCACACTGACAGTGCTTCTGAATAATTCATCAGGTCAGGCATCGATTGAGGTGCCATGCGCGTGCGTCGCGCGTGCAGCATGCACGGTCGATACGGTGGGAGGTGGTTGGAGAACACAATCACACACACTAGCAAATCGACACAGACTTGGGGTTTGGCGGTGGTGATGAGGATGACGGTGGGGAAACACACCCGTCATGCATTGCGCGGCGCAGGGCGGGTTCGACCCTGGCGAGGTCACAGCATGACGAATTCGAACACCTGCTGATGAAAAAACCCCAAAACATGATTGACGCTAATTTTCATGCAATATACAAGTATGCAGGAGTGTAAACACTCACAGACTCCAATACACTCTTTTTTAATAAAAAAAAAAAATATAATTGTGTCGCCGTTGCCTCACTATTTCCATACTCCGTCATTTTTCTAATAATTTTCAATTTCTTACCAAGCCCACGACGCATGACATTGCGAATGGGGCTAAGGTTTCCAGGGAAACAGGTGCGGCTGGCTGCTTGCAGGCTGGCAGCATGGCATGGTAGACAGAGCCCGCCAGTTATCTGCACCGTTATCGATTGATTTCTTTTTTTTTTTCTTTTTTTTTGGCTGCTTTCATTCCCGCGCTCCGGCTCCCAAACACGTTCCGTCCTCTGTCCTTTGAGTGAGATTGCGGAGCTGTGAAGAAACAGCGCTCCATTTGCCCTCGACAAGGTAAGATGTTTAATTTAACAAGATTCGCTCGTGCTGCCGTGTAAGTCAGGCTTTGTTTGCTGGAAGCCGGCGCGATGACGAGAGTATTGTTATTATTTGCCGGTAGGACGACGTGCAACACTTGATTTCCTGCACATGCTGGAGGTTCGCAATATTCGGTTCTGTTGCTGAAATTGTAGGTTTTGCTGATTGCAAGTACCCACGTCCAATAAAATGACATGAAAAATAGACCATGGTGATGGCGGCCTGCCAGACATACGGCCGTTCCATAGTGATGGAGGTCGAGTGGAAGGCGCCCTTGCGCCAACTTGTAGCAGGGATGGGGATATATATATCAGTGGACTGAATGACTTTGTCTGTGATTTTATGAACGACGCATTAAAGAAATGTAACTGAAAAATGTGAAGAGGAAAAAAAGCTTTGTGTTCTGTAGGGACTGAATTATAACCGACGTGTAATGAAATCTTTACTTTGTTGGGTTACGTTGACCTCCGATACATCTGCAATAACTCCAGACAAAGAATAGTATTTCTTTTATGTGCTGATGGGTGAGATTCAGCTGTCATGAATGGCAGACATAGGGCGCATATGTGAGCTTGGTGGCCACATTATCATCGATAATGTTCTGCGTAACTGTGATTCACGGCGCAGGCGCTGTCCGCTGCTCTCCCGGTATCCATTTTCTCCTCTGAGTCAGTGTCCAGTCTTGAACAGGTCTCTTCGTTGAAAAATACGAGTCACTGTTGTATTTATATAATATATATATTTATATAATACCCATATATCTTTAATGTCCACCATACAAAATATTCATCCATTACCTATTACTGCACTACCCTCTCTTCTAATCGATCGATCTTCTCCGTTTCATCCCCCGGAACTAATCATCCCACCACCACCACCACCACCACCACCACCACCACCACCACCACCACCACCACCACCACCACCACCAACAACAACAACAAACTAAATAAATTTTATAGCTGTAAAGTTGTGTTGATGAAGGGTCACAACTGCATTTTAAAGAAAATAAAAAAACGAGCACTCTGCTGATGATAGCCGTTCAAGTTCAAGGTCTAGGACCAAATTTTATTTGCAGACGAGGCGATCGCCATGTGCAGGAGATTTCAGTGTTCCGCCCTCCGCGCGAGAGATGATCAGAGGGAGGGGGAAAGTGGGGCACAGAAGACGGTGGGAGGAGACGGCTCCAGGGAAAGATGGACAGGGGGAGAGAGAGAGGGGAGACATTCCTTGGCAGCTGCTGTAAAATCATCGATCGGGGTCTCACACACACACACACGCACAAACACACGCACAAACACACGCACGCACACAGAGCAAACAAACCCAAATTCTCTTGACCTTCGTTGTCTCCCCTGCGCTAGGAACGATCAGTGACAGAAGAGCGGAGACAACTGCATAGCTTTGGGTGGAAGGGAGGCTACTGCTACTCAGTAGGTCAAAAGTGAACATTAAAGATTTGCCAATGTCCGGCACTGAATTTGAGATCAACATGCACCAAACGCTTTCTCGGGTGTAGCAGGTTTTATGTGAAAACTTTCTGAACTGCTTGTGCAACAGATTCATCCGAAATAAAGACAGGAAAGGACAATAGTTGCATCTGCACTATATGATCACAATGGCTGATTGTAAATAATTTCCATATTTAGTTCAAGTTTAATAAATGACAGATTCCTTTTAGCATGAAGCTGATGTATGTGTATGTAACGCATACAAGAAGCCATACCGTCTAACTCTTTCTCTCTTTTTTTTCTGAGAAAGAGAGGGGGAGGGGAACGGAAGAGAGAGGGAAGGGAAAAGGAGGGAGAGAGAGCAAAGGGGATAGGTAGCAGCTGCAGGCAACATCAAATTTCGAATCGATGACCCGACAGCAACACGACGAGGCCACATTAACATAAGTTTTGCCAGAGAACCGGGGTCACCGAGTCTGTCACTGTCAACGTGTGATTCAGTCCCCTTTCTGCCTCTCGAGCTCTGACTCACAGATGCTAAGCCTGGCGAAAGAACAGGTCGGAGTTTGGTCGGAGATGAGGGCGGGGTAGTGATAGAGAATGGAGCGAGAGAATTGTCTGTACACAGAGTTGTATTTGTCTTGCTCATTCTACTGTTGCTTTATTTGCTAAAGGAAGAAACAGAGAGAGAGAGTGTGTGTGTGGAGAGAAGATGGTGGTTGGCTGGGGTAAGGATGCATCTCGGTAACATGAAGCATCTTCCACGCCTAGTTGCCTAGTGCCATTATCATAACGAGGCTGAGGCTGGAGACCCCGGATGTTGGAGGGGAGGGGAGGAGAGAGAAAGAAAGAGAGGGATGTGTAGGCGTGGGTCTGTGCCATAAGGCAGCGTGTGTTGCCGGAGGAGGCAGGGTCGTGACAGCCTCCCATGGAGAGCACTTGGGGATCAATACCCTCGCAGCTTGGACAGTGTCTGTACGTCTTCACAAAGGAGTGCAGTCCCTTCATAGACTGTATGGCCGGTAGGTTGTCACAAAACCCCACATTTTTTTTTTTTTACAATTTACGATAATATTTGTAGCTGTTGCACTATTCAGACTAAAATGTTTGCATGCACTGCACGTGAAGGCGGCGCTAACAGCGGAACATTGTGTGACCAGGGATGCTTGGTGTCCACCTCCTGAAGTCTCGTGGGTGGGAAGCTTGCACGTGTACAGTAGACATGGCGCGGTAAACATGGAAGACTACACGAGAATGATATACAAGATTTGGGCCAGGTCTTCTTACTGAATTTTACTGACTGAGACCATAGAGTCATTCGGGTTATTTTTCTTGAGGCCACAGTGTAATGCACGTCCGTAGAACTCCCGATGCACATTCGGGTAGGACTGATCTTAGGCAAAAAATGAGTTGTGCTTTGTCACATCAAAGAGTCCCCACCAATATGGAAATATGTAATATACAAAAATATTTAGCTATTTATGCATGAAGTAAGACCTGGATAAACAGGGGTGAGCAATATTTTCGTGATCTATTTTCAGCATTTTATTTAAGTAGAAAATGTCTGAATCACTAAACTTCACTTTTGTTCTGAAACATCGTTTAGAAGATTGATGTAAACTAAGACAAAATAAATAATGATAATGAATTAAAAGATTTATGACAGTAGTTGTGTTGTACTTATAAGCATTTTCAATAAATAAAGTATATTTATAAATTTTAAAAAAATATGTAAACTGGTTTGTTTTATCGCCCTTATACGACAACGAAAATCTGCGAGACTATTGAGAGAAGATTTAAGGTTCACATCGATTTGTGTAGGAGACATTCTCATGTTCAGCAACAGGTTCTTGCGCTCTCCATACCAAAAAAAAAAAAATTATCAGATGAGAAGTAAGAAAGACTAATCATGGAATGAAACAGGTAGCACTAGACAAGACTGCTAAATATTCCAAAGAATTTAAACAAAAATAATCGCAGATGCTGTTTCAAAGCCACTGTGTCCGTGGCTGCAGTTTGGATGTAATTAAACTTTTTCCTATTGTCCAGGAAGGATATAGCTTACCATGTACAGGCAACTGTTATGGCAACGCCTAAAGTTCCTAGCCACAAGTCTTAAAAGGAACTAATAAGTTTGAGGGCGTTTAAAAGCTTTATAACTTTGAGAGGTTTGTTGGTTGACCCACACAGGAAAGAAAACGCTCCCCCTGGACACCATGGCGACCGAAGGAACGAAGGACATCATGACGGAGGCGCGCAACTTCACCAGCAGCCTGTCCAACGTCTTCCTGCTCAAGAAGCGAGACCAGCAGTCCAAGCACCTACTGGAGAAGGCCAAGACCATCATCGAGGGCTTGATTGCCGAAAACCAGAAGATCTCATCGGGCTCCTCGACCCCCCGACAGGCCCGCAGTGCCGGGGGCATGGGGCAGCTGTGGGTCAAGCTGGATGAACTGAAGCGAGAGAACGACGACCTCAAGCGACAGCGAGGCCGGTCGCAAGAAGACAGATGCTCGTCGCCAAAAGACAAAGTATATTTACCAGGAGACAGTAGAATGAAAACATGTTTAATAACAAAGTTTATTTATAAGGAGACAGTAAAACACAAACATGTTTAGTGAAGAAGTATATTTACGAGGGGAGGAGGGGCAGTAAAATAAAATCATGTTTGATTACAAGGTATATATTTACCAGGGTAAAGTAAGCTAAACACATGGTTTGATGAAGGTTAATTCAATAATTCAGTGTCGCACAATGCCTAAACACCTGCTTACCATTACCTATTTCTCCTCCTCTTCACACTCTTGCTTCTTTTACCCTCTTTAATCAGTATTTTTTCCCTCGTCTTTCTTCTCTCGTTCTCTCCTGCTTTTCTCCATTCTCCTCCTGCTCCTTTTTCACCCAACTGAGGGAAGGCTGTACAGACAAACACAGAGAAACTATTTTTAGTTCGCCCACATGCAGACTGGTGTCATCCTCTAAGTGTGAAGGTGGTTGATGTGGTGTTCCAGGGCCCAGGTGACGTCATCATCAGCGACCTGCAGAAGACCAAGACCGAGAACGAGGCGCTGAAGGCACAGGTGGCGCAGCTGCAGAAGACGGTGAGGGAGCTGCAGGCCGTGAACGCCACGCTGCAGGACGAGTACAAAAGGGCAAAGGTCGCACTGGATGCTGCGCAGCGCTCTGTTGAGAAGGCTCGCCAAGACTACAAAAAGTTAGAGACGAGCTTCACTTCCGCCAAGACGGAAAACGACTCTCTGAAGCAGAAGTAAGCTTTCCAAACCTTAACACTCTATTACAATTTTTACGACATTCAATGGGCTTGTGATTTGTTGAAGAGTATTTCAGTATTTGCATTTTAATGCTGGCTCAGAAGAAATAAATTCCCGCGACTTTTTTCTCACAGCTTTAAACCCTCCGATGCGGCTTATTTGTGGATTTTCCATGATTGCTAAAGATTTAGTGAGCAAGACAACCTTTTATAGACTCGTTCGTTGGCTTTTTGACTGTCAAATAAAAAAATGGAATTTATTATAGCGGGTACTGTAAGTCACGGGGTCGAATGGGTTGTTGTCCAGCAGAATGACCAGCAGCGTCAAACCGATGGTCAGGGCCGACAACCGGCTAACGGAGAACATCAGCGAGCGTTGCCGGCCCACCACCGTGGCGCTGCGCTACAACACCCTGGAGAGCCAGCAGTGGGTAGATGCCAAGGAGGCCATAGAGGAAGCACCCGGCATGGGTCTGGACGAGTGTAAAGTCGTGGGCCTGCTCTGCCAGGGACTGGTGGTAAGTCGATGATAAGTTCTCGCGGGGAAAGAAAAATAAACAAATGTACGCTGTCCAGGCTGCTTTCGGTGATGAGGGTGAGAGAAGGGAAGAATAAAACTTCATGCAAGGACCATTTTCAGTGAGAACAAGTTCAAAATATTCTTCGGTCAGTTAAATCTGGCCAGCTGTGGGTTGTTTTGTTTATTAAAAATATCTACGGTTCTTCTGAAAAAATAACCACTAAGATGATCGCCAAGTTCTGTAATTTAAAGCTGAAGGTATGTCATGTTATGGTGTAACTAATAATTACTAGTCACCTAGGTGTATTTGTAGTCCCTTCGGGGCCATAGGTATAGTTGTTTTTTTATGCTCGGATAATAAAAACTAAAAACTGTAAATCTGGAAATGTAGAGTCGAGACCAAAGAATTCTAAAGTCGAGAAAAGTTCGCCATGCAGATGGGTCTTTGACAAAGCATGTCAGGTGAGATGACAAATCCCCAAGGAAGATTAATTTTGTATTTGAAAATATTCTGTCTTTATCTGTAACAGAGCGCGTATAATGCTGCAGGACAACTGTACAACAATGTTGAACTCGTGGTTGCAGAGCTTCTGAAACGACCGACGTTAGCTGTAAGGTTCTTCTCCTCTTCTTTCCCTCTTTATTGTCAGTAAAAATGATTTTATTGTTCAACATAAAACAATATGAACAAACAGTACACAAATAAAAACAAAAAGAAACACCAAAGATACGAAAATAAAGAGAGAGAGAAGTACCCTCCAAAACAAACAAAACGAAACAAATTAGAGCTCTGTCATGTCTAGTATATAATTGATCTAATTAATTATCTTCAAATTACTCATTTTAGAACAGGGCTAATTACTAGTCGCCTATGTGTATTTATATTCCCTTGGGTCCATAGGTATTTAAAAAATACGTTTTAAATTCTTGTTTACATATTTTCTTTTTGTGCTTTTCTAATTCCTTTTTTTAGCTATCTACCTTATAACTTTCTAGAGGTTTTAACTGCATTTTTCTCCGTACTTTTTCCATTTTTTTTTTTTTTTGTCGCTTGCTAGAATTATTTTCAATTTAGTTATGATTACAAGAATCATCTTTCTATAATTTTTTTCCTTTACGTACAAACGCTTTACTAACGTAAAAGGCAAACAGTGCTCCCCCCACGCCACCTCCATGGAAGCCACTACATTACTACACTTTCTTTTCATCTTCATTGGCATAAGGATCAGCTTTTCTCTCTGACTTTGTTCAGACGGCTATCATTGAAAATCATCTTGTGAGCACTGCTCAGCTTCCAGCCCTGTCAGACGATGTTACGGACCTCGTTAAGCAGAAGCTGCGACAAAACGCAGACGGCGTCGACACAGATGTTCTTTGTCAGGTAATGACAAAACTATTCAACGTACTCCCCCCCCCTCTCTCTCTCTCTCACACAAACACACATTCCTATATTTAGCCAATAATTTGTAGTCTTCTAAATCGGTTTTAAATGAATATTCCATTACATTTAAAATATTTTTGAGTGCGCGAGTGCGTGCGTATGTGTGTGAGTAATTATGGACTGAAGAATGATGACAGGGTGTGGAGGGCCCCCTCTCATTTTAGGATTTTCAGGTTTTAATGAATAAATACCTGACTCGAAACAAGCTCATAATAAAGTAGATGTGAATCTGTTCACTTGTGTGTTGGACAGATGGCTGCTGATTGTCAAGACCCGACTGTCCGAAACGAACTACAGAAGTTATCTAATAAAGCGATAGACGAATACCTCAACGAGTGCGCCAGGGTCAGCTGGCAGATGGTGGTACAGAGCCCGCCCATGCGCCTCGTCGCAGACGACACTAAATTCGATGACGTGAAGCACAAGCTGTGGTGGTCATGTGACCAGTCTCGTGCTCAGAACGTGGACATGTTTGTGTGGCCGGTACTGTACGACTATGAAAATGGCAACGTCCTCGTGAAAGGCTGTGTGTACGCCAGTTAACTTTTCAATACCCGTGTATGTCAGTTAACTCATCAATACATGTGTACGTCACCTAACTCATCAATACCTGTGTACGTCACATAACTCATCAATACCTGAGTACGTCACCTAACTCATCAATACCTGTGTACATCACCTAACTTATCAATCAATACCTGTGTACGTCACCTAACTCATCAATACCTGTGTACGTCACCTAACTTATCAATCAATACCTGTGTACGTCACCTAACTCATCAATACCTGTGTACATCACCTAACTTATCAATCAATACCTGTGTACGTCACCTAACTCATCAATACCTGTGTACGTCACCTAACTCATCAATACCTGTGTACGTCACCTAATTCATCAACATCACCTAACTCATTGACATTGTGTTTTCGAAAAAATCTCCCCACTCCTCTTCTCATCTGAGCTCTGTTATCGCGCTTTCTTGTCATGTTTTCTTGTAGTGAGTGTAGTTGTTTTAATATGTATAACAATTATCTTCGCCATTAAGTGTGAACTCGATATGTACAGTTACAAGCGCAATAGTCCCTTGCGCCTATTAATGTGTGTGCGTGTGTGTGTGTGCGCGCGCGCGTTCGTTTATTTGAGAGAGAGATACCAACAATGGTAGTGAGGTGTAATACCGTGTGATGATGTGATATGTTACGGGGATGTTCGTGCAGGTCTGGAAGTGTAGCGAGAGGAGGGGGTGATGCTCACCAAGTTGGGGGGGAGAGGTAGACTAGAGAGTGTGCTGCTTTGTTGTAGCCCTATATTCAGCCAACAGCTTCAGGCTGCGGCTCTTCGTCGCTTGTGGGACAAAAGGACTTACATAATATACTCTGTGGGCCATTGTAATGTTTGTGCGCAATCCTGCGATTTGGAAGCTGCCTTGAAGACAGTGGTTTGTCTCCTGTGATTTCATGAGTTTGTTTGTTTTTTTTTAAATTTAACAACGGTTTAAGACAAATATTTTCTTTGTACAGGCATTACTAGATTTGTATATGTATGTTTCTTGTCACGTGCGTAAGCATCAAAATAGTCTGCGTGTATGATATGCAGACAGGCCTGCGTTTATCTGTACGTACGTCTGGTGAGCTTAATAAGCATTTTGCAAGCGACCTAATGTGTGCGGCATGGTAACAGCTTCTGGCTACATAACTTTCATCTCATGTACATTCTATGTTTGTTTGCATGTGTCCGTGTTTGTGTGTCTTTTATTCTGTAAAGTGCCGCGAGTATTGGCATTTTACAGGATTGTCCTGTATAATTCCGCTCTTTTATTATTATCATAACATGTCAGGTCATTTGGGTGTTGCCTGTTGTTGTTGGCTTTGTTTTTATCACTCCTGTTATCGGTTCCTTCGTCGCTCTGTATGCCCATTCACTTGCCCTGGCACTAGATGTGGCCTGATGGCGCATGGCATTGACAGTGAAGACTGCAAGCTTTGCAAGAGACTGAAGATCGTGGGTTCATACCCAACATGCATCAAGAGCTGACTCAAGAACTCACTCGGAAGGTTTGGCGATTTCTTATTTTTATAACATATGACAATGTGCTTTTTTCTGCAGTTTATTTGCAAATTAAAGCATTTTATTACCCTTATAACATAGTTTAATGGTTTGTTCTGAGAGTATGGGCGCTACAAGCGCATTGAAATTGCATGAGAGAGGGAAAAATGAGAAACAAGTGAGAGTGCTCAAAGAAAAGGTTGAGTGAGTGAGAGAGAGAAATAGATACTTTCAATTTTCAACATTCCTTCACTCAACAAGGTGGCGATTATGAAAAAAGAATTCAACAATAACATCCGTGTGTATGTTTACCTGCAAGCGTAAACTAACTAAAAAGCTCGTTATACCACAGTCGCATTACGAGAATTTACACTTAATAATCAACACAGTCTAAACATCATATATCAAAGCAACTATTTTTTAAACTAAAAAAAGACATACAATACAATAATAAAAACCATTTAATTCAATATATGTAACATAATGAAATGTAAAGATCTATTAGTTTAAGAGCGATTGTTGATTTGGGATAAAGTTGAAATTAAATTTTAAAATCCTGTTTTCTAATGTGGTAACATCACACAGCAGGCCTCGTGTAAACAAAATCAGGTGACCAAGATGGTCATCGCTGGTAGCGCTGAAACCCGCAGCTTCAGTCTGTCGACGTTTATTCCCTGACACAAATAATCCCTGTCCGCAATTATTCCTAAGGGTTAATCTGCCTCAAATTAATCAAGTTCATTTGCGAAATTAAAGTTCGCCTGAACAGAATATTGCTGCCAGCACTTCGTAGAATCTGTGGCACCTCTTGCAACCTTCTTCATTCCTCGCGCGTGGAGCAAAATAAATAAATAAAAATTAATTACGTAAAACAATAAAAAAATGCAATGACGTCAAATATTAAATGATGCAGTTGTTGTGACGTATTTTTCGATGGTATGTCGGAGCTGTGGACTGCAGCTGTCATGGTCTGCTGCAAAATGTCTTTATTTCAGTGGACTAGCATTACGATAGTACACGGTTTGGATGTTCACACGATTAGGTTTCGCGAAAGCGCGTTTGTGTCGCAGCTACGGGTTCCTCAGTACCTCACGGTCATTGAAGAAGGCAGATTACACTAACGGTATGTCTTTGTAAAATATCTGCTTCCGCGCAAAGAAGGTGAAAACCAGAAAATTGAACCAGTGTTGACCTCGATGAATAATTGGTCTCCACTCTGGACCGCGTAATTCGGCGACACTACGGACAGTATAGTAAGATCGCAGCTTTGGACAGAGCAGCTCGAGGGCAAAGACACTGACTGCGCGCGCAGCAGCGCTCGTGACGTCACTCACCACCTTGCGGTGAAGCGCGCTCACCGCTGGGCAAAGGGAGGTAAGCAGGAGCCCAAAGCGAGAGAGGTAGGCATCGACGGGATTGTCTGAAGGTGGTGAACATGGAAGTTGCCCACGGAAGCCCACTCCAAGAGAGTGGTAGTCAGACCTTGTCGCCGTCAAGATTCTTTTACACCAAGCTTCCGTCGCTGCGTCAACCGCTGCTCCTAAACAGCTGGCAGCACCGCACTAAGCAGGAGGTGACGTATCACGCACGATGACATCTGTGTGACTTTAATACATATCAAGGAGACTATACATGTCTTATATTTATGCATGTCTTCCTTGTAGCAGCAGGACTGTCAGTAGTCCTTTGTATATAGAGAGAGAGCATGTGTGCCTGTTTTCTGATATTCATTCATTAATGGTGTGTGTGCGTGTGTGTGTGTGAGAGAGAGAGAGAGAGAGAGCATGTGTGCGTGCTCGCGTTTGCATATTTCACTTGAAAAAAGTACTTAACGGCTACTCTCTCTCTCTATCTGTGTGTGTGTCCCACGGGCTTGTTTACATCTGTGTGCAGAAAAGAGAACTTTCACAACGTTTGAAGGTGGAGGTGGAGCGCCTGAGTCAGTACAACGAACGACTGAAAAGATTGAAGGTTTGAATACTTTCAGTACACTTGTTATGTAACTTACTGACGCCACATTAGCCAGAATGTAACAACTCGTGCTGAGGACACCTTGCATCTGACCAATGGTCATACTCTGATTGACCAAGCTCTCTGTACAGATTGCCGCTTAAGTCTTTTCTAGAATGAGTTGTGGGTACATTGTTTGGTTACAAAAGACTTACGTTACTTAGACTGTCTTTTAGTCGATTTTGTCTGTAAATGGGAAATATATTTCGTATGATACGGCATCAGTCATCTATTTAACATTTTTACACAGTGTCCTGCATCCGTTACTATGAGATCTTTGACATATAAAAATCTTCAGGCACAACATAACAGCTTCTTAAGTTTCATCATATTTTCGAGAATCAAATGTGCATTCACACAGTTTTCAATAGAGTAATTGTATCTTTTATGAGGCCCTTTACGGTAGTTAACTAAAAGGTGGAACGATGATCGGCTTGCAGAAGACTCGGTGTGCAATAACTAAGATACTAACAACCATGTTTGCAATTTTCTTTTTTTTTCCAAAGAGTTTAAATCGTGACAGTGTTGCTAAGCTCTTTCATTCAGGGAAAAATGTTCATGCTTTCACCCATGTTAGGCTTTACCCAAGAAAACTGTACCTGAAATCGAAACCAAGAGGGATCGCCGGCCACGAGACGAGACGCACGAGCAGACGATCTTCCAAGAGGGCAAGCGCGGGAAACAATGGCCTTTACCCCGACCATCAGGTCTCCACGGTCAGTGGCCCCGGTCAGCAACCATCACTTCTGTAGGCAAGCCGGTAAAGCGAAAAGAGGAAAGTAAGGAACTAGTCCTACCGAAAGTCAGCATACCTCGGTGAGTCAAAATTCCCCATTCATCATCGTCTACAGCAGTGGTTCTTAACCTTGTTTGAGGTACCCAACCCACAAGTTTCATATCCACATTCACCGAACCCTTCTTTAGTGTCATCGCGAATTGCGGGTGTGTCTTGACCTCCGTGGCGGAGGCTCCGCCGAACCCCTGAGACCGACTCACCGAACCCCTGGGGTTCGATCGAACCCCGGTTAAGAACCACTGGTCTACAGGGATCACAAGAAAACTTATGATAATGCAATCTCTATGTGCTATGAAAATAATAATGATGAGGATAATATTAATAACCATCATCAATCAACAATAGCAACAACAAGGCGCCTACTTAGGGAGGCAAATAACAATAATGTTAAATCAAGAAGATTTAAAATAAGAACGTGACAATGTAGAAAAGATCTTTTTATTATTGTAATGATTTTCGATTCATTTCGGTAGGAAGCCCTGTCTCTTTTCTACAGTGATGCGCTTGAGAAATCGGGGGAGCTAGTACCGGTGGCGACAGGTGTGGTGAAAACGCCTTTCCACGCCGACGCTCGTCTCAGCGTTCTCGCCAGCACGATCGTGTCCCGGAAGAAGTGGGGTAAGCTGGGTGGCAAGATGACAGAGGAAGAGGGAGAGACACCCACCCGCAGGACCGAGAACGAAAAGCGCAGCTACAGCATCTTCATGCAGGCGTTGCGAACTGCTCACTCCATAGCAACGCAAGAAGTACGTCCTTGTTCCTCGCTCCATGGCGTCGCGACACGTACGTCCTAGCTTCTCGCTCCATGGCGTCGCGACACACGGATGCCGTAGCTTCTTTCTCCCCGCGGTCGCGATATATACGTCCTTCTCTACTTTCTCGCTCCAAGGCGTCGTGACGCACTAACACCCTAGTACTCGTAGCATCTGGTTGCCTAGCGATTAATTTTTAAAGGAGCGCGGGTGAAGGAAAGAAGTATAAAGAAATACAAAATATTTGAAGAACTAGAAAAGATAGACAAGATCTGCGCACGGGGAGGGACGATTTATTTACCTGAAAGAGGTTCCCACACTCCCTGTTCCATCCTCGCCAATGCATATTTTTGCAGGACTTCTCACGCAGGTCACACGATCCAGCACGCCATAGCACTGGCGCGAGAGATGGACCACGTTCATTTTCATTTGCAAGGACTAATCAGTCTCAAGTTCATCGAATTCTACAACTAAACAGACGCATTTTCCTTCTTTTCTTTAAATTTCTCTCATTCGAAATTTAATTTTAAAACGAATTGTTTTTCACTTTTGATGAAAAGAAAATGTGCATTTGTGTGGGAATTTCGAAGATCATTTGGCAGATTTCCTGTCATTTGCGTGCGTGCGTGTGTGTGTGTGTGCGTGCGTGCTACAGTAAATCTGCCAAATGATCTTCCAAATTCACAGAGAGAGAGAGACACACACAGAGATATACATGCGCGCATGAAATGGGGAAGGGAGGGTGAGGAAAAAAGAGAAAGATGTCACCACTCAAGCCCACGGACTTTGGTTTTCATTGTGTTAGTCATCGTTTCATTACTAAAGGTTATGCTGCGGACCATCCGTTTCTATGCGTGGTTGACGCAACTCTGTTTCTACTGATGTAGGTGCGCCGAAAATGGAAGAACCTGATTACCATGGTACGCATGGTCAATGGCTTTCTCTGGGAATTCACCAGAAGGTCAGTAAGCGCCAGAAAGAAGGAGGTACACGATGCATCAGGAAAGGCAGATAAATAAATGGAGGGAGGGAGAGGTAATGTAGACGGACCCACAAACAGAAAGATCGACCGACCGACCGACCGACCGACCGACCGACCGACTGACTGATAGACAGATTGAAATACATTATCACAGCAAGACAAAGTTCCTCACCAACTGTGATGACATGTTGATAACAGGTCGAGAATAAAAGATCCCATGTTGTCGCCTTTTCTTGACTTTGAGACCCAAGAGTCACGCAGGAGGATGGATATTGCTCTCATGAAACCAAAGGCCGTAACAGAGGTCAGTCAACGGACACACGAAAACCTCGTGCCATCTCTGAAATCATTCTGATTTGGACTTTAATTAGCGTGTATTTGGTCGTTCAGTGTATAACAATCTCAAATCCTCGATTAGAATTCCAGAAAACGAGTATTTAGTCATAACAAGTGGCGGTTGATAACAGTTGATTGTAAGACAAAAGAAGGCAGCTTTTAGCGAAATTACAATACTGTCTCCTTTTCGGAAAGTATGTGGATGTTTACTTATAGCTGATATATAAAGCATGTTACTAATCAATGTTGTAAAGACCTTCTGTTTTATACGTCTAGGTATCTCCGAACTCGAATGCAGTATTAATGTTATGCAAACCTCATTATGCTCGTACTGAAGACGAAATTGAGACGGTAAGGATGCTCAGTCATGCATGAACTGGTATTCACATTCTTATTTTTGTTGCTATGTATGATGTAGCTATGTGATTGTCTGTATGCAGAGCATGAGGTGAGGAAGAAGAGTCGGGTATTCTTGTTTTACGATTTTAGAGATTTTAAAATAAGCCTGAAAAGTCATCTTTCTTACTTCGTAAAGAAATGTGACGTCGTATATACAAACGTCCAAACATTGAGAGAAAAACAATCGATTCCCGTGAGAGAGAAAAAAAGATCAATAACCGGTCGAGACCACGTGGTGTGGAGTCAGCGCGTTCTCTCTCTCTCTGCGTGAGTTTTCTCCGGGTCCTCCAGTTTCCTCCCCCATGCATTGGGTAACTATTTAGAAGTTTGGTGATGTTTTGAAGAAAGGACTGTTAGTCAACGAATCACCTGAAGCCGGAGAAGTGAAAGAAAATATACCGTAGATACTGAACTCTTGTTTACGATTGAAACTATCAAGTAACCGACGTCAAAGCCAGCTTTCGTTGTACTTTTGGTTTGCATAAAGTCGCAGCTTCCAAGAATCTATCGACGACGAACTAGTTTATGCGTGCATGTGCGTGTGCGTGTGCGTGTGTGTGTGTGTGTGTGTGTGTGTGTTGCTTTTCATTTTAGTGTATCTGTTAATACTAATACTATATGCAATGACTGGTTGTGATTGGTATCTGCTCATGCATTGTGAAGTTAACGTGTTACAGGTTCTGACTAACTTGCGGTACCTGAAGGGCTTTTGTAGCTTCACAGAAGATATTCAGGTCAAGTTGGCCAAGTATGGCAGGCATATGGAGTGAGTGAGCAAAAAGTTTACCTGTGCTCCTTCAACATCCTGATTAGGAGAGTGATATCCTAAATGGCTAGAGGGCTTTTGCTGGTGGTGTAAAGCGCTATATAAATCAACTTTATTATTACTGAATGCTGATGTATCTGCAAACCTAACATCCTTTTTACTGATGTTTCAGTAAGCTTTATATCATGATGCTGTGTTTCAGAAAGTCTTATACCCTGTTTACTGTTTGTCCTACAGAGTGGGAGCAAATAGAGTGATAGTTCGACAGGGTCAGGATCCGCGATTCTGGTATTTTGTCATTACCGGTCAAGGTAGGTCCATGTTTTCTTCCCTATTTATAAGCGATTTTTGTAAATGTCAGCAGTGCGCACGTCCCATGTAACTCCGCGAAAACATAAGAAACAAAGTGTCGTGAACCATGAGAGTCGAAGAGCATATCTTGGAGAGAGACATTATGCTCGAAACTCCACGACCGTCATACTTCCATTTCAATTGGAGGAAGACCGATCTGCAACCTACTTTTTACAGACGGCATAGACGACATATACATCAATATGTTTGTCCACTCGTAACGTGTAAACACAGAGATTTTGTCCTTACAAATCCCTTGCTGTAAACAAGACCTCTCTTTTCTGCAGCTTTAGCGACAGAGATTTCGGAAAACAACAAGAGTATCAGCAACGTCATTTCTCAAGGTGATACTTTTGTGGTAAGTTGCCGTGTGTTTGCACTGATCTGTATCCACACATCAATTAGTTTAATGTGAGGTCTTTTAAAAAAAAGGTATTAAGTAGTTGATACCAAGTGCTAGCTGACTTAGTTAAGTATGTATATAATAGCTTTTTTTTTTTTTTTTTTGGTTATGCCGAAAAACGTGGACTTGGCGTCATGCAAGACCTCACATGTAACTTAGTCCAGAAGTGTTGCGCATTTCGTGTAAATCAGAAAGTCGTGGGTCCGATCGCTGTCACTTTTTTTGTCGATAGGAGGGAGACTTCGAGAACGGATGCCCACGATCGTGTTCAGTGATGTCACGCAGAAACATGCAGCTTCTTGTGATCAGCAAAAAACACTACTGGCACGTCTTTCATGGCACAAGCTTGCAGGATAAATATCCTGATCATTTGGAGTTTATCAGGTAAGAATTCCTGCGAGCGGAAGTACACGCGCGAATAAACACTGCAGATTGCAAATATTATGATAAAAGAACTTAATTCCCAATTCCCTGATAGGAATACTTCTGATAGGATAATTTCTTCTTCGTTTTGTAATAATCAAATCGCCTTCATGCCTAATTTCCTTCAGTGATACTGATCCACTTTAAGAGAGCTGTATATTCATCGGTGATTGTAGTGAAATAAATAACAGCCACCTTACAATTAATTACTAAATAAAGCAAGAGATTGGGTTAATGAGCGATAGGGTGAATATGGAGGACACGGGTTGAAGACAAGATGGTAGTCGCATCTCGGCGGTGGCTAAATGTTTGTTAATGCAAACAACCTCTTCGGTGAGGACTCTTTGCCAAGTTTTCTTCTCTTTTCGAAGTACTTATAAATTTGAGGCGCACGAATCAGACATGCACAATGCTCAAGATAACATAAAGTGCCAACTGCAAGCTCACCCTAGGAAACAGATAAATAAATGAATGTTTAAGTTTGATTTTTCAGGTCACATTTATGTAAGAAGTCATTTGTACACTAGATTCTAGTGTGCATTTCTGTATTGAGCTAGTGGAAAAGTAGTACTGTGCCACACCTTTGCAGGGGAGGGAAAAAAAACCACAAAAACCATCCTCACTTTCAAACCACTGGCTCGGTCGACTAAATGTTTGACCTCTTGACCTCTTCACAAATATCTCTCCTCTATTTGTTTCCTGCTCAGTGATACACCATCGCATTGAAAGCCGTGAACCGATGTAACTTTGACAATCACTAATTAAAGACGTACGACACGCCTTACAGCGTGAGTAGTGTTGACACACACGATATACAAACAGTAAGCAAAGCTGAACTTCTTCAAATAATAGATGAAAACTGCTGACGCTCACCAGCATTAAGATGAAATATTACGACAAACAATGCTCATCGGTACATTAAGATGAACTAATACCATGAACGATGTTGACATTTACAGGCACATGGACTTCATGAAGTTCTGGCCCTGTGACATGCTACTTAAGTATCCCAGTCAATGTTATCAGAAATATTTCAAAAACGACGTTGTGTTGTGTACGGACAGTGCCAAGTCTAACCACATCTATATCGTGCGAACAGTCGGTAACACCAATTTCTTTACGCAAAAATAAGACATAGTTTTAGTTAATTATAGAGTAACGAAAAAAATGTCTTATCACTTCATTGCATGATCGATGAATAATTGCTTTAGATGAACGGATAAAACTGCTTGTTACACCACGTCATTCCGTTCCTCGTGTGTGGACATATATCTATAGTTAATGTGTATTTATTATGCGTGTCTATTTTTATTATATATGAATGTGTGGGGGTGAGCCCGCGTGCATGTGCACATATTTAAACGTGTATGTGTTTTAATGTACATGTGTGTATGTTTTTTTGTGCGTGTGCATCTGCATATGCAAGCGCGAGCGAGATCATGAGTGAGAGGGAATAGTGGTGGGATTGTTGTGTATTTATCTGGAGCAATTGACTTTCTAAAATGTAAAGATAGCTGTCAAAGACTTTTGGCGAATGTGAAAATTATTTGTTGAAAGTGACACTGATATGCTTTTGTCAGACTAATGTGGAGTTTTCTATGTTCTAAACCTGTTGGTGCGTAGTTTTCACGTGCATGTACAGTCTTTATTAAAGTAATTTCCTAGTAAGTTCTACTTTGCTCTAAAATACACACAATGACTTCCACGAAATAGATCCTGTGTGTGTGTGTGTGTGTGCGTGCGTGCGTGCGTGTGTGTGTGTGTGCTTGCTTGTGTGTGTGTGTGTGTGTGTGATGTTTATCCTGTTTTAGGGTACTTGTGTGGTCTACAAGTTTGTAGAAGCGGTTACAGCATCATGGAAGGACTTAGAGCTTTGGCTGGCTAATCCCATGATTGACATAGACGGCTGGCCTGGTGTGGAGACATTTAATTTTTTTCCTGACGTAAAAGAGTTCTAGTCTGTTAATATAAAAATTTTGGCCATGCATGGTCATTTTTTTTTATGCCTTACGAAATAGAGTTTTGGTTTCTGTAGAATACTTCTAGTCATTCGCAAGCTTACGAAGACTTTAGAACGTTACAATCACAGGTTATGAAACCTCACCTAGCACTTGTCGTTGGCGGTGTACTTATTTTCTTCTCTATTTCTTCAGAACAGCTGTTTTTCTTATCTGTATTTTTTAAGATTATCTGTTTTCACTACTATCATTAAAATCCATTTCCAGCAAATCCAACCTTAATTCTTCAAACAAATTTTGCTTAGGTAAGTAGAGAGAGAGAGATGTCTGAAGGCGAAGCACAGACGGACTTACATGTAGACATACTAGTATTCATGTGAAGCTGCAGGTGTTTATAGATATGATATGCTTCATAGAATGTATATAAAGGGACGAGAAATGCTAAAGCTCGTGGTTGTTTGTGGATTCTGTGGTAGCCTGCAGGACAGACACAAGGTTCGTTGAAAAGCGCCCGAACAGGTATCAGCTGTACCAACGTTTGTCTGCCCGCAATCTCCATGCCACGAACCTGGCGGCAATCTCCTGCCTGTACCTCAGCTCCGGCTTGCGTACCAATCTCAAGGACTCGGAAAGCTCGGTGAACAGCCCCCACATGGTGGCAAAGATGCAAGAATGGCCGCTAGAATTTTTGCCCAAAAAAGGGAGTCATAAAAAGAAAAGATGGCATCTGCGTGCGACCAATGACGACGATGCCTCTATCGAAACTGTCGCCAACGAGCAAGTCAGCCAGCAATCCGACCTGGATTTCTCCAGCTTTCTCTTGAATGATGTTTCTTCGCAGTCTGGTTTGACAGATACCAGCAATAATCACATTAAACAGGTGCTCGTTACTATTACAAAAGCATCACCATTTAGAAACGTAGAACATTCTTACTTCTGGCACCAATTCTTTAAAATTGAATTCAGCGTAAGATTGATTGCTTTTCCCTAAGCACCTCAGACGACGTCATATGGTTGGTATTGAGGAAGAAAGTTGTGTAGTGGAGAGACTTAACTGTTTGCTTTAATAAATAATGAACTGAGCCCTCAGCTCGAAGTGAATCGTCCCTTATTGCTAATGTTAAGGAAAATGTTCAGTGACGAATAGAGAGGCAGGAGTAGGTGGCTGCTCCGTGCACCAAAAGAGAGAAACAAAACAAAACAAAAAAAATCTTGTTCCTTTCTTGTTGCCTTAGTGTGTATAAGATATTTACTAAAACACTTACTTGTCTATTCTTCAATATTTGATCATTCTGAAGTTTCCTATTTTCACAAAACCCATAATTTTTATCAAACATATCTTAACAGTAGCAGCAATTTCTGGTTTAATCTTTTGAAGTCCCCTTTCATTTGACATCTACTAAATAAACAAGCCTTTTCATTGATGACTGGGGACACTTTTTTGTTTGATTTTGTTCACTCAGGTTGACCAAACCCCTCTGTACGCCACTGTTTTTGACGAGAAGCCGAAGACAAGCAATAGATCATCTTGCGGGAAGACAGCGTCGTCTTGGCAACGTAGGAAGGCATTCCGGGTACCCCCCGAGTACATACCCCGTAAAGCTACCAAAGTGAGAGGCTCGCAGCAACGCCACAAGTACTCCACCACCGGTCCCCCCGCGTACATCAAGATGGAAACGCTGCATCCAGGAGATGTTTTTGTAAGTCGGAAGGAGATCTGATGCGACACATTGCTAATCATATCTTCAGTGTCCCTTTCATATTGCAGAATATTTGTCATTTGTACAATAATCAAAATATGCAGCGGAGTTTTAAAGAAAAACACACATTCTAACAGTTGGTGCCATAACTAGTGCGAGAGCTTCCATCATGTAGTAATGAGGTGTTTGTCCAGTCAGTAAACCGGCTTTTGTCATGTGACGAAAAATGAGGCCTTGATATTTTTTGCAAAACTCAGAGAACTGAGATATAAAAATGCTTGTATCAAACGGAACAGATTTTGAGTAATATTTATAATGAACTAACCACTACTTTCCGCGCTTCCGCTCTCTCTCTCACACGCACGCTGAAAATAATGTTGCACCCGGCAAACATATAATGTCGTTTTCAAACTTATGTGGCTGACAACCGCTTTTAACAAACAGAGCTGTTGTTAGAAAAGCAAAAATGTTGATTCCTCTACAAAACGGCTCAAAAATTAGTCACTCCTATAATCCATGCCATCGTAAATAACAATAAAAAAGCTATTTACTTCAATGTCTGCTTTTTCGTAGGGGCTGGACCAGCTTGTAGAACCCGGGTGGGAGAACAGGAGGGCGTCTGGATCCGTGGCACTGGTGCGTACGAAGCGTAACTTTTTATTGTAGCATCTGCCTTCGTGACTCGTTCTAACCATGGATGTGTATAGGTGGATTGCTGTCTGCCAAGACCAACGCTTAGCCTCTTGCGATGTTCTCCTCTGTTTGTCTCGGCGAGCCTCAACAATGATTGTGACTAAACCGGAAGCTTTGTACACACCTGTCTCGTTTTAGTAGTTAATTGGAAAAAAAATTATCTGCCAACAGTCCAGTAATACAAGTTCGTGCTCTAATGAGACCGCCATTTCACATCTAGCGGATAGAATCTTCTATCCTGTTGATATTGCGTAGTCAAAGTATGCAGTTCTGCAGATGCTTGAAACCTTGTTTCAGTCTTGTACACTATTTTTCTTTCATAACTATGCAACCATCTTCCCACACAGACGCATATACATGTTCACACACATCCACAATTTTATATACATTAAAAAGCATTAAACTTTTTCAGTAATCAAAAAGTTTTAACAATGACATAAAACACAGAATAGCAATTCTAGAAAATCATAGCTTTTATATTTCATTAAATCACACACACACAAAGACGTCTAAAGAGCATTATGGGAGGTACTGACACAATCTGTTGTTTCAGGTAAGTATGGGAGCTGATGTGATCCTGCTGAACAAGGTTTTCTACACGTCCATGTCCAATGTCAGCTCATTTGGTGAGGTCCAGCGCACCATGCACATCTACCCTTCCCATGAAACCATGCAGGAACGATACAAGCTGTACATCGCCTGGAGCCTTTATACTGATAAAATATGCGACGAATTCTACGAGAAGCTCAGGAACACAGGTCAGCGCAACTTCGGCACAGTCTTCCACTAGCCGCACTTTCATCCGCTGTTCGAAGTACTTGAAGATGAAAACTGACATACTCCCCATCTGACATGAAGACAGTCTGCTCCATTTCTTTTCCATTCCAGCATTCCCCTCCCTTATTTTTTTTTTATGTTTTCCTGTGGTGTACCTCATTTGCTGTTCGTCAGCTGACCATGACAGTAATGAAAACTTGGTGCCACTGATTCCTCATAATGCATGCGACAGTACTTGCATAGGTGTGCCTTTCTAGGTCAATGCCTTTGTTTGTTTTTTTCCTCTTTTACATCAAGGATTTTTACGTAATCACATAAATATATATAAGTGTTTTAAAAAAGATTTTATAAATGACAATACAAAGATATAAACAAAAACTCTCCAGGTTTTCACTTTTTCCTCTCTTCTTTAGTGAGAAAAATCTGGCTGTGGTAGAGTGTTGCATGATTTATCTGTCTTTCATGTCAATATCACCCCTCCAGTTCTCACACAATTTCTGCCTCTGATTTACATGTAAACATATATGATATCCTTGACTGAATTTTAAATTTCATATGTTCAAAAGCATTTTAACTGGACAAAACTTACATATCTTGAATTGTTTCTTACATCCTAGATCGAAAGCATAAGTACAAATATTATCTGTGTTTTTATCTTAAAAACTCTTCCCTCTGGACTTGACCAGTTCTTCTGATGCTGCTTGTTTTGCTCGTTCCATGATTTCTTTTCTTTGCACTGAGTCATCACAATTTTTCTGCCTGACAGCCTCGATCTCGTCTCTAAAGTACTCCTTTCTAACAATATAAAAAAAAACCAGCAAAAGTATGATGCCACTACAGAAATAGAAAGCAAATATTATGACTGGTATATGATATTTTGATTACTCATAAAGATCACAAAAATAGTTTTAAAGCAATCACATACTATACCCTGCAAATCTGATTATTATGAGACATTAAAATAATAACTGAGAGGTGTACATTCTAAAAGTAAAGAACAACAGCTGTGCAACCATAAGGGGTAGAGATGCATTATTATTTTCCCTGATAAAGTAGATATCCATTGTTTATGTAGATGGGGTAAGGAAGTGTTTCAGTCACAGAAACGTTTTCACCAAAGTCAAACATTTTTCTTTACATTATCTTAATATTTCATGTCACAGTTTTCCCAGTTTTGATTAATCATTATTATAGTACATTTTCTTAAAGTATATTCCTTCTTTTATGGTGGAGTTTTCACTGCTATGATGATGATGTGGTCAAACACTTCTTCTGCAATGCCAGTTAAATATATCTTTATTCTGCTGCGTCTCTCTTGTCAACCTTTGTATGCTTGACGTGTACGTGTGTGTGTGTGCCCTAATGATTAAAAATCTAACAAACACTACGAATCGATGAACACCACCGTTCGCTACGCCGAGAGAAAGTAAGGAAATGTTTTCTCTAGCTTCAGCTACTGAAGTACACCCATATGTTTGACAGAAATCTGCCGTTTTATGGAGATGACCCATGGCACTGATAATGGTACTGTATATTGCGTTATATGCTTAATGTGATGGAATAAAACATAGTATATAGTAGTAGTATATAAAAAAACAAACACTGTTTACTAGTCTTTAAAAAAGTTCAACACACCTGTACATAAAACCCAGCACAAAAGTGCCCAGGATTGCACCAAAAAGAAGAGGAAACCTCAAAAGTTGTTGTGTTGTATATCCGGATTTGATCTTCATTTTTGCCCTCTGCATATAAGCACAAGCAGACGTCATATACCTTTCTGAGAGTAGTCTCCCCTTCTACATTCTTCGCTCAAACACCCCTACCGCTAAAACTAGTGATTTTCACACCACTGTCTTGCAAATAAAGTTTTTACTATTACAGCACTTTTAACTCTAATCCTAACAAATTTTTATCAAACGAACTTTCTAAATTACCTTTTGGCCTGTTTAATGGTTTGTGGTGGGATAGGGGTCAGAAGGATAACTCTTTGCTACGGGAAAAGGTGGGTGTTGTCATCTGAGGGTCCAAGACGATTTGACGTCCTGCTGCTCCAAAAGTTATTAGGTACATATGTTTTTGCAATCTTCACATTAATGCTACAAGCCAGATACTTGAAGTAATCAAATTACTATGAAACTTGGATTTATTATAAGGTTAAAGTATTATAATATTGCTTGTGATATTTCTTAGCAGCAGACGATTTTGTTTTTGTTTTTAATTAAATTTCAATAATTTTAACTTTCTCCCTTTCTGTTAAGGAATGAGAAGAATATACTTGAATTTCTGCTAAGATAAATCAGAAGAACAATATTTGATCAGTCATTAAATATTTTTCGAGCTGATTTTCTGGTGTAACTGCAAATCGCAAGTGACACAGTGACCTTTTTTTTTTCAGGTGCTGTTTACTTTTGCCAGACATGTCTCAATCATCGTTGTCTGCTGCAATTCTTCTTCAATTCAAAAATTGTCGCATTCTGAGAAATCATAAAATTTACTGGGATGATTTATGGGTTCGTGATGGTAAGATAGTTGATCCAGAAAAGATATTTTTTGACGAACGAAAGCCAGCTGACATCCAAATTGACTGCCAAGGGAACATCATAGCTCCAGGATTTATTGATGTACAGATAAACGGTAAGGTTACAACAGTACAGAACAAACTTTTTTCTTCTTAACGAAATTGTTGACATTTCTCAGCAGCAGTTCTTAGGAGCAATTGGGTATAGATGTACAAGGTAATATTAAGCATTATCAGTTGCACTGATAAAATATATACAATTAAATTACTTAAGGTCAGGTTGACCATTTATGAACATACTTAGAAATTCACCACATCGCCTTAAGAGTGCCATATAGGTGTGTGCATGCAGCATAAAACGACTAAAAATATATGTAAACTATAAGCTGTTTTTGCCAACTTTACTTAGTAAAGCAGATATGACCAGAAGAGGCACGCATTCATGCTTAGACTTCGCTTTAGGGCTTATTAAAAAACCACAAAACACCTATTAAATAGCCCATTCTTTAATAATCAACACTTTCATTTGAGCAGTTCCCTATAAAATTTAAGTGTGGAATTAGCAAGATAACTGAGAGACATAAATGTCTACATTTGAAATCAATATAGAGAAGATTGTCAAAGAATGAATGAAGTGAAGTCTTGTTTTTAACTATATGGCTCAATGTATTGTCTACCCCTCTATTATATTTTCATTTTATGAAGAACATAAGATTCAAAATCCTATCACATTATTTTGCTTATTTTATCTGTGAGTACCTTGACAGACAGTTGTATGGTCATATAAACTATGCACACCTTTCCCTTTCACATTTTGCATTTGGTTCTCTTTCTGTCTCTCAGACACTTTAATGCATGAGTGTACATGCACACACATACACATATGTATGCACATGTACACTCTTGCAAATACGTGTACACACACCTACACATCCACACACTATATATTTTTGAAACCAGCTTTGTACTAATCCAATTGTAGTGAGTTGGGATGGCTCTGTTTTGCATATGAATGGTATCTATTGCATCACATCTTCTTAGGGGTTGTAGAATTCACGTGACATCCTTAAAGAAAAGGAAAAAAAAAGACTGATCACAAACCATTCAGGAAAAAATGTCCAGTGGAAACCTTAAAAAATAAGCAAGGTCAGTGTCTCTGAGAAAGGTCCAAGCAAACAATTGAGGAGAAACTGTTTTCCCTGTGATTAAGTAACCAGAACGTGTGAAAAGGTGGAGAAAGTAATAGTTAAGTTGTTTATGAGACTGAGGGAGAGAAGGATGATGCAGAAATTTCTTTGGACAAGTAAGTAGCAGTTCAGTCTTCAGTGAAGGTTGGCTTTCCTGGATCCTGGGTTCAGCTCTTGTTGCTGGCTCGGTGTTAAAGACCAAGTCCCCCATCTCTTTGCAATTTCAGATAGATGGACTACAGCTGCTGCTGCTTCTTCTGTTCTTCATTGGAAACTCATAAAGGTTGTGTTGTACTTTGTTGTATGCTTGTGTGTTGGTGTATGTATGATGCATATCTTCAATAAATGTGTCAGTTTACTAATTTGAATACACTTTGGATGAGTCTTTTATAAACATTTTGTTTGTCCAGGGGCATTTGGTGTGGACTTTTCAGATATTGATGGGGATATCCCTGCAGGGGTTAACCTTGTGGCCAAGGGACTGTTGGAGCATGGTGTAACCTCTTTTTGTCCCACTGTGGTCACATCACCATCAGAAGTGTACAGAACAGTAAGAGAATAGACTTTAATAAGTCACCCAGATGTACATTTTTTTTTCTCACATTCCTTGGTTAACTCAATTCCCCAAATCTGAAGTCTTAAACTCCATCCATTTGCTAGATAGAAATCTTCATTAAAAACATTTTCATCTAGCATAAAAAGAAGTCAGATTTGTTGTCATCCTATTGTTGTTAACTATTTTTTCTTTTACGGTTACTCTCTCATCATGGCTTGTATGGCTTGTAATCTTCTGTTGTGCATCACAGACCCATATGAATTGTAATCAAAGTATGTGGTGTCATGCATAGGTATACTTCATTAACATCTGCTTCCAACTCTTCCATTGGTTGTAGCCATGATGATACAGCAGTATTGATATTCCAAAATTATTTTGTAGACCTGGCTTATTTTTTTTACTGCCTTTCAATGTTTAAAAGCTTGTATCTTTTGAACAGAAGTAGGTTATATGGTAAGCTATGTAGACATTACTTTTTATTAATGAAGTCCTTTTAAATATAATTGAGTTCAGATAAGTCTTTAAGTAAACCAGTATAGTTCTTGAAAATAAATGGTTCGAGGAAACACAAAAGAAATGCTGCTCAAGCAGGTGATATATTTCATATATTTAAAGCACCTTAATGCCAGAAATACATAAAAATAAAAATAACTGAATCAACTGAAACTGGTGTTCAAGAGAAAGGGTTTGCTAGGGGAATGACAAAGATAATTAAAGCAAGACTGCTCCATTATAAAATCTACAACTGTCATATAATGCCATAGTCTGTAAAAATTGGGATTGTTTGTCTCTTACTTTGATTGATTGACTGGTAGGTTGGTTTATTGACTGATTGATTATATCCAGATCTTGCCTAAGATTAAAAAATGCCCAGGCAGTGCAAAAGGGGCAGGTGTGTTAGGTACGTATACTTTTCTTCCAATAATTAATGTTTTAGATCTAGTTTGCTTTTGAAAGACAAAACGTACTGTTGCCTATCTTATTCTTATACTTGAATGTTATTTTCATTGTGTTCCTGTACTCACAATACATCTGTAACTTCATATTGTACCTGTTTACGCCTTAACACTAAAAGTTCAAAAGATACAAGATATTTTATTTTTTCACCCTCTAAGAGGCATTGAGATGCTTATACATTCATTGTTTCTGAAACATACAGCATAAATTCTATATTAAATATATATAGGCACACATGCATGCACGAGGGAATTTTGATTATATGTACCTACATGCCTTCACTTAAAACACATGTGTGCACACACACACAGAGAGATGTAGTTCATACCAGGTGATATATTTACACCAAAGTCTGTTACACAACTCCTTCACATTTATAAAACATTTTGCAATAAATCAAACAATGTAAGAAATAGCATCCTAACTGACCATCAAATTTTGGAGGGTTTTTCCATCCTAAAGGTATTCATGTTGAGGGTCCTTTCATCAGCAAAGAGAAAAAGGGTGCTCACCCTGAGCAGTACATTAGGACCCTGGAGAATGGCTTCCAAGACCTTGAAGATGTTTATGGTAACATTGACAACATCACAATGATCACCCTAGCTCCAGAGCAAGAACAGGCACATGAAGTGATCAGGGAGTGTGTGGCTAGGAGAATCACAGTATCACTTGGTTTGTTTTGGTTTGCATTGTCTTCTTAAGTAAATATCAGAAAAGGCAAAAGAAAGATTTTCACAATAAGCAGGAATAAATAACTGGCAAATGTGTCAACCTAAAGGTTTAAAGTTTGCAGTAATAAAATTACACTAACACTATAAAGCACCTTGCAGATATTTGCATCCTTGTGTTTCCATTTTTTCTAAATCCTTACAATTTAAATGCATGCATTTTGTAGAAGCTAACCACAATTTGAAACACTAGTGATAAAGGTGAGTAAATGACTTTTCTTTATGAACAGTTGAAACTTAAAGTCTTAAAGTCACTACAACATATCTTTGTAGCATTCATTTTTAAAATTTATGTTCACAGGCCACTCAACTGCCAATTTAGTACAGGGGGAGGAGGCAGTGTGTCAGGGTGCTTCCTTCATCACTCACCTCTTCAATGCAATGCTTCCTGTTAGTCATTAAATCAATGCATTAATTCTTGTTTAAAAAATAATTATATAAATGCTTTTAATGCTTGGAGTTCAACTGTTCAGTAACATCTAAAAACTAGACAAGTAGGTCCAAAACAAATAGATTTCTGTGTTGATTAAATGTGTTGCATTTACTAATGATCATTAATTAGTTTTGCTTACACATTAAACATTTGAAAAATATTTTGCAATCTGGTAGAGCTTTAAATAATACAGAATTAATGCAATCCATTTTCCTATAATACTTCTACATGTAAGCAATAAACTGCATGGTGTAAAGGTGTGAGATAATAATGCAGTTATCAGTATGGAGGTGAGATAATGAGTAATCTGAACAACTTATCAGGGGTTTTAAAGCTGCCTATCCAGTTGTGGCCAGCCTTTGTTTTTATATGTCATGAATAGATGAATAACACTAAAATTAATCCACTTTTCTTGATGATTGTCAAGAATGAGATCAGATGATTATTAGAGCTAGTTTTGTGACAGTTTCATCACAGGGACCCTCACCTTGTGGGATTGTTGGCAAGTGAACATGTGCCACATGACAAAACCATTTTCTATGGACTAATATCCGATGGCATACACACACATCCAGCTGCTTTACGCATTGCTTACAGGGTTCATCCTGATGGCAAGTAATGGCTTTGTAGAGCTTTCTTTTGTTAACTCTGTGTGAATAGCTTTTAAGTGGGCAGATAGATTTGATAAATATGGCAGGCAACACTTCATAATCTTTTTAACAGGTCTCAGCATTTTCTGTTGGCATTTGTTTAAGAAACTATTCTAAATTCCAGTAAATTACATTAACAGAGGATCATGGGTTATATTTTTTCACATAAAATTTCAGCTGTTTGGTTTGAGAAATTTTGAAGTGCCAAAATATCCAAAAATATCTAAAAATTCAGTTTTTGTTTATATCCTGACCAATAAGTATCTCTGTCTTGCACATATGAAGAAAGTGAGCACTTCTTTTATCAGCATTTTAGTGCTGCTTTTTTCATCACCTATAAATTTATTATCCATTCCCACCAGAATAAGGCTTCATGTGTTTGAAATCTCTTAATGGGAGCTGAAATATTTGGATAGCAGTTAAGACTGCTTATGTTAAGCTTATGTTGGCTAAATGGTGCTTCTCCTGACAGGAATAGTACTTGTGACTGATGCCATCAAAGCAATGGGTCTGCCTGAAGGAATCTACAACTTTGGTCAGCAGAAGGTAGAAATCTGTGGAAAGAGGGCTCTCCTCAAAGACACAGAGACCCTTGCTGGGAGGTGATGCAGATTACATCATTGCCACTTTCTAAGAAAATGAAATGTCCTAAATGTGTTTATTCATGCACATATACAGGGCTTCTGCTAAGGCTAAATTCTTTGGGGTCCCAGGGACCCCTACTTCAGAGTTTTAAGGGGTCCCTGTTCTTCGCCCAAATTTGAATGGGACCCCATTGACGAAAATTGAAGGGGTCCTCCGAACTTTTAATGTGTACTGTACGCAATTTTTTGCGTAAGCAGAAGCCCTGCATATATTTTAACTGTGTTTTGAAATAGATGCATCTACACTTATGGGGTTATGTGCATGCATGTAAATGTGTTTACACATATGCTAATGTACGTGCTAATGTGTACGTGCATAAGTGTGTGCTAAGTCAAGTAGATGTTTGTGTGAACAAGACAAACACAGAATCTTAGAATGCATATGAGCATACTTTCCAGATTGTATATATAAAATGAGTGTAATTCCTGGTAAATAATGTATATTCCTATCTGCTTATGTAGATTCCAATTAAACATAATAGAATTTATGAATGTACTCCAGGTCATATAGAATCCTGTGATTTTTAAACATATAATACAGATGCTATTATTTAACACAAAATGATTTATTGCTGACTAATTTTTGTTTTACAATGAGAATTTATTTTACTAAGTGACATTCCCCATAGAACACACCTTAAACGAGACTGATGCCACAAACATTTTATTTCAAACAACAAACTAAGTGGTTTTCCCCTCAAAGTAAACCCACTCGGCAATGAACCTAATAGCAATGCCCTGAGTGTCTGGCAGTTCCTGGCCTTATTGGAACAACCTCCCTATTCACCAGATCTTGCTCCATGTGACTTTTTCTTTTTCCCAAGACTTGCTTTGATGACATGGATGCTATCAAGAGGGACATAATGACAGAAAAGAGAGAAATTCTAGAAAATAGAATACTTTAATCAGTGCAAAGAAGCATGGCAGAGAAGGATGGAAATGTGCATTACACTTGAGGTGGATTACTTGAAAGGGGAAACTATGTAGTTTATTGTTTGGAATTGAAATAAATATGACACCAGTCCCATTACTTTTCAGACACATCTCGTATACTTGCATGTACTTATGTTAAAATATAAGTTCTCTTTCCCTCCCCACATATACACATTTTCTTGTAGACTGGGGACACTCTTAAGAAATATATATGCAACCCATAGACAATTCCTGATTTTCTTTTATGCCAGGTATTATACAGCCAGTCACAGACATTCTTTTATATGAGTAGGATGTGGAAGGAGGACATTATATATTTTGTGTTGGTAAAATGTGGATGCCATTCTTTTATGTGGGTAGTATATGGAATGATTTGAAATAGTAGTCTTTTAACTTCTTTTGTACAGCATTGCAAGAATGGATACATGTGTGCGGCATTTTGCAAAATCTGCAAGTGAGTATTTTTTTCTGATTCACCAGTAGTTTGGTAATATCCGTCAGTTTGTTGTTCAGTCACTCATTCGCCCCTTGACTGGTACTAGTTGCTGGAGTAAGCACATCAATGGCAGTTGACAAGGACCTCCACTAAGGCCTGTCTTGGGTGATAGTGAACATGTCCTGCACAAGATGGCCAATTCATTTCTCATTCTGAAGCCAGTCTTCAACTGGCTACTGCAGTGTTGATCACCCTACAATATCCCTGTATATCACCCTCCACTGACAATTGTTCTCAAATGCATAGATTCCCCTCTTTGCATTGGCAGAGTCCACATTTCACATCTGTAAAGCAGGATCAGTACTGAGGGTCTTGTACAGATTGTGCTTCATAGTGCAGCCTAATCATTGCCACTGTTCCTGTTGAAATCCTGATGTGAATATCTGTCACGGAGGTGTCGTTTTTGGAGAGGGTGGCTTTCAAGCACTTAAAATTCTTTACCTCTTTGAGCCATACTCTAGATGTCTGCATTGCCATTGCCAATGACCATGCATTTGAATTGTCAGTCTGTTGGTAAGGTCTTACAGTTTTCTGTTTTCTTTCAAATCATCTTCAATGCATAGGTTGCAGATTGGCCTCCAACTGATTTCTTGTTGTTCTAACACAGAAAATATTCATCTTAAATCAATAATAAAATGAAATGACTGTTGTTCTTCTGCATCCAGCTATGAAAGGAGGGAATGTTTTTCCAAATATTCATGCATAACCAGTTTTACTGATAGGAATGCACAAGAGTTTTATGAATTCTTCCACGTACTTCAATAATTATTAGAATCAGCTTTTTTTTTTTAATTTAAAAAATGCCCCAATTTTACTTTACATAACAGTTGTGAGATTACAGTTTTGTTGCCTAATGTCCATGAAGTCTTCAAAACTAGTTTTCTACAGCAGATATGAATAACTATAACTTTCTATTCTTATATTCTAATATTATCTCATACATAATAAAATGCTAATAACTTGTATGTAACTGTTTAGCTGTATAACATACTGTGGTGGATTTCATGAAACTTTTGGTTTTCATGCATGGAGCACTTTAAAGAAAGCTGGTTTTTGTGCAGAACACTACATGAATAAGAAAAAAAAATCATGATAGCAGCTATCAGAAAATAGAAAGAAACCTTTCTTTCAGTCTTTTTGTTTATCTTGATCTAAATTTGTGTTTGCAATGACATGAATGTCTTACCAATGTGTGTGTGTGCGTGCAGCCTTTCAGCAAAATGTCACCAATTATATACAGATGATGGCAAATTTTTATTTCTTAGGATGTGGTCCGGTGCTGGCTCTGGAAGCAGCCTCCCTCCATCCTGCTCAGTTACTGGGCATCACAAAGAGTAAGGGTACACTGGACTATGGATCAGATGCTGACTTCCTTTTCCTCAATGACAACCTTGAGGTCAAGGCCACGTATATTGCTGGAGAGTGTGTGTGGAAACCTGACGGTGTACAAAAATATGATTTACTGTAAACATCTTGATCTGAACTTACATGCATAGTCATGAAAAAGTTTATTTATTTACTATGCAAGCGAAACTATGTCATGAAAAGTTGGCACAGTTTGAATGAATGGGACCACACAGGTCTTTTTCTTCTAGTCTGTCCCCTCCGCATCAACAAATTTTTTCTATCACACATATACAATGAGTCATGGTTACTAATTATTTTTTTTAATTTCAGGGCTCTCTCTTATGCTTAACCATTCTTTTGTAAAATAAATGTGCTTATGGACTTTGATAAATTTTGGTTACACATTTCACTGTCAGTAGAAGCTGAATCTCTTAAGCTACTTATTTTGTGACATGGTAAAAATGTATACGGCTTGAAGATTTTCTGAGCAAGTTGGAGGAAGAAGCTATATACTACCTCAGGGTATGATTATACTATTGGTTTATATCACATAGCAATGTGTATTGCAAGTTCCCTTTTCAGAAAGGACACATTGACATCGTGACTAATCGATTGATTGATTTAATACCTTTAAGGAGGATGATCTAGAGCAAAACCAGGTACTAAAGAGACCTATTGATTATTTTGTTACTTGAAAGGATTGCAGGCTTTTATATACTTGCAAGTTTTACATATTTCTTTAGTATTAATAGAAGGGCTGAATTTCTTTTATCAGCTTATATGGAGATGATGTCAGAATCTCTAGACAGATGAAATCACTATCCATTATTCTGATTGAAGTCAACAGAAGATCTCAATTTATGAATTACATTTTTTTTCTTTTTTATATGCTTCATGAAGACACAAAAGCAATACCAAGAAAATATCCAGACATACAGTTGTGTAAAACCTTTTTGAGTTGTGAATAAAACTTTACATTGTCAAACATTAATACATATGAAAATTATGTCCTCTTCTCATACAAATACATATGTTTGTTGGACAAGATAATATATATGTTGTTTGAAGTAATGAAAGACAATTTATAAAAACATGAACATTTTACCTCTTACTGCTGTGGTGGCCTGTTTGCTTTATTATGTTTTCATTTTATGTCTACAGTCTTTACTTTTATTGTAACTGCTAGTTAATGGGTTTTTGCCTTTAAGAAAATTTAAATGATATCAATACAATAACTGTATGATAGTAGCAGTGAGGTTTACTACTATCTTAGATCATTTGAGGAAATGTTCGTTTTAATTTAAATTTTCAAAGCACACCCACCCACTTAGAAACACACACAGAAAGATATTCCAGAAAAAGTATATTATTGTAGTAATATATGTGACCCTCCAAAATGAGTCTTGTCAGAAATTTGAGATTTGCCAAATTTCATATTTAAAAAAGTTCAGGTTCTGAACTTTCTTTTGATATAAAACTTGTTCTTCTCATCCTAACATTGAGTTAGTTATAAACATTTGAAGTGTGAAAGTATGGTGGCAGTCATTTCGAGAACAGCGGCTTCAAAGATTAGTGTCGAGATGGCCGACCAGATTTGTTTTCTCCTAAACTTTTGCAGACAAATATTGTGATGGTTTAGTATTTGACTCGTTCTTTAAAAAAGTTGAACATACAGACTTCGGGCTTTCTGGTAAGGTATACCATGATGGGGTTATGACAGGGAAACAGCGTTTGAATTTTGTTTTCCTTCTGCACAAATCGGTACGGATCGCAGTAGGGTACCTCGATTAAAACATATTTTAAGTCAATTTCTAACTTTTATTTTAACATAGCAGTGTATATTCCTGATAGTTTAATAACCAAGGAATCCATTTTTAAAGAAAAGTCAAACTACACAAAATTGACCCCGATCACCTTTTGTGGTCTCTAGTGCGACTTAAGACTCATTTCGTCGTGGAGGGTCACATAATAATTTTTATTGTCAGTATACGTGTCCCCTTGTCATACCAATGTATAAAAATGGTGTGCTGTATCTATGGATGTATTTATACATCAAGTGTGCTCATAAAGGTGTATTTAATACCTTATAATCTTATACCTGAAAAAGGTATGTGCTTGTGCACCGGCCATTGTCCCTGTATGTTAAGTGCTTTTGAGCTCATATGCTGATGATCGAGGACAAGCACTGTATTATTAGTAGTACAAGTAGTAGAGTAGTGTAGCTCAAGAGGATTTTTTTTTTTATAGTTTAGTTTTTCAATTCTTTGTCAAGCTGCAAGAGCATACATTAAAACTAAAAAGTTGATTTTTTACCTGCTCTACTTCCTTTTGAACACTGATGTTCTATTTTTTTAAAATGTAACCATATATTTTACATATTTGAATGCATAAATTTTGGCAAAAAACTTTAATTAAAAAAATTGTGATTTTTTTAAACATGAAGTTTTTATAATTTGCTTTGAAGACAATAATGAGCATCTAAATTTTATTAAATATATATACATTCCTGATGGAGGTTTAATACCTGCAACATGTTTTTTTATGAATGGGCTAAGTTTATAACAGCATTATCAAAATATATCAAATAACCTCTTCCATTTGGTAACTAAAAAAAAAATTGTATAGGATGAGATTACATGTGCTATGTTGTAACATGAACAGATGTGGTGAAAGCCAGATCCAAAGAACTGGAAGCATATGCTACTTCATGGATGTTCTTCTTTGAAGACCTTTCTGTTAGGGAAGGGGTCGATTCACTCCAATCCAAGTGAATATTTTTTAATGAACTAAGTGCAATGCTTTAGAAAATACTAATAAATTAATTTTACCGATTTATAATATTCAAATAAAGTTCTTTTCATATCAAAATCAGACATGAGTCTGTCAACCATTGTCTCTTTGATAATAGCTGTCTTGTTCTTTTGTGTTCTTATTTATTTACCAAGAAAAAAATAAATAAATAAATAAAAGTGCTGTGCTGAGCGATCACGTAGCTGAACAAGTTTGCCCCACTTTACTGTTGTGAGAAAGTGTTCCTTATGCCCTACAAGTAGCAACTGCTTTGCCCATTTTTTTTTTTTTTTTTTTTTTTGCATTTGTATGAGATTTGGAGCAGCATATCCTCCAGCACTTGGTCTCATATGGTTGTGTTTTCTTCTCTGTATTGGCAAGCAGACTCCATGTCCCACATCTATAGGACTAGAACTACAAGGGACTTGTACAGTCGATGTGCTTGGTAGAAAATGGCATTATTTTGCCAAATCCTGCCTATCTTGACCATTGCTGTTGTTGCAATCCTGATGAGTAAGTCTGCCATATTTTGAAAGGGTGGCTCCCATGCGCAAGTACTTGAAGCCGACTGTCTCCTCAAAATGCACCATATACTCATGTGAAGTTCTACTTTGCTTTTACCATTGGTGTTAACCATGACATCGCTCTTGCATTTCCAGTCTTTGGGACAGAAATGTAAGAGCCATATCTTTGTTTAAATAAATTTATTTCTATAAAATCTATCATTTATTATTGTTAGCTAGCTATTTGCATAATTTACATGTAACTTGCTATCACATTACCATTTAGCGTCGGCTGCTTCTAGCATATGCATCAAACCACACCCTCATTTGTTTTTAATGCGCCATAGAGGCATCATTTCGACACAAAAGTATATTGCTCCTGGCATATCATCGACGTTCCGCCTGTCAATTCCACCACGACGTGGTCCCACCACATCGTCACAAAGTTCGAAGTCTAATTAAGTGGCAGTATCAGCAATGGCACGTGTGTTGTAACAGAGGAGCTGGTCATTTCACCCCAAGAACATTTCACCCCAGTCATATTCCTCCATAGCCTTAGTCAATTCGTCCCAGATATATAATATACAAAAAAGTCAAAATATAAGTTCACAATAAAATGATGACAACGCATTTAACTTAATAGATTGTTCAAAGAGAAAACGTTTATTTGGCGTTTTTAGCATGCGTATTGCCAAGTGGCCAATTTTGTTTACTAAAATCACGTTCGCGGTAAAATGAACTTATTCGCATGGCTCTGACATGGCTCATATAAGCAGCTGAGCTTGTTCGAACAACGTATGGCTCTTTTTATCATATTTGATGTTAATACCTACTTGTGTCATCGGTGATGGATTAGTCTTTTGGGCCTGGGACGGTTTGACTTTTCGGTCCTAAGACAAAATGTGCACAACAGGAACGATCGAATTATATAGGGCTGTGGCGAGATGGCTGGGGCGAAATGACCGGTGATGTGTAGGAGAGGCAGTCCGTCCGTCCAGATAAAACAGTTCTTTATGGTCAATTAAATATTATGAGCGCTTCTCCTGAGTGACCGAGAAGAAGAATGAAATTAAAGATTGCTGTTGGATGCAATGGATGTATTTGTACGGTACTGTACATACATATCTGTAAGACCACTCTGCGTGCCAAAGGCTGATCGACGAAAGTGACAGATTGACCTCCCCTGAATACACATTGCATCGTCACGGCATGGTGTCTGATGTACGTACTTTTACAACTCATCTTCGTGAAATAATAAGCGCGTAGATCATTTCCAGAATAAAAGAATCTTGCTTTTGTCTTTCCACTTTCGTGAGTAGGCAATCTGTGACATTCGCCAGTGAGCTAGATCTCGGTATTGCTGTTAGTTAGATCAAAGTCCTACTCACACCATTAATGCACCACATGCAGTCCATTTTTGGTTATAAATACTAAAAGACTCAAGTCATGAATTTCAGTAGGATGCATTGGAAAGCACAGTTTATTGATTGTCTTTTTTTTCGCCAGTGCACGCAAGTGATTTTCTGACCGCTTACTTACCTTTGGGTACTGAATCCTTTAGGAACAGGTTTGACGCAATCGAAGGCAAAGTACCAAAGGAACCTAAGAAATATTGTACAAGAAAATCATAACATTGAAAAAAAAAGAGTTACATATTTATTAGTTAGCTTTGAATTTGATGTTTGATTGAGAATATTAAAAAGTAAATGTGTCGCTTTTGTGTAAAACTTAAAAAACAAAAAACTCAGCTCTTGTGTTTATGTGTGTCCTGCATAGTGGTACACTATATATCTGACCACCTAGAGAACGCCAAGTGCTGTGTATACAGGAAGGAAGATCAAAATGAATGACAGAGAAGAACAAGACAATGAGATCCTGGCCCTGGAAAGTATCTTTCAAGAGGACAGAAGACTACTGCTTGCTCGTGAAGGGGAGGAACCTGGAGGCATGTTCATGGCAATGCAGTCACCCCCACAACCATTCTTAATTAGCACAGCAGCTAGTGCAAAAGTGCCTCATTCAGGTGACAGGGATTTGAGTTTGTTTTGTTCTGCATGAAAACAAACAAAGTAGGGTATGATTTTCATAAATTGCAGTGCAATACTAACAGTGATGACAAAGAAAGATCTGATGAAGTTAATTTTTTTATGATTGAGCTCAAACCAAAGAGTCTATTTCTCAAAAATCTATGTGAACAGCATCCCTCTCTACCACAAACATTATCGTGCATAGAAAGAGGTCAAATCTGTGATCTCACAAATGTTCACATATGTGCCGGATTAGTATATGGCTGCAGCTTTTACAGTTGACAACATAAATGTTTCCAACTTCATTTTTTTTTACTTTTGTCTGTTCATAATGATCATAAATACAAAGATCTGTAAAGAATGAAAGTATCATATTTAGACAGCCAGACTCCTGGTAGCTATTTATGCCTTTATCAATACTAGCAGGTTTTAAATCATACATTATTAAAACTAGATGCATGCTTGTGCTCTTTCTTTCTGATGGCATAATGGATTTTGTGTTTACCATAATGTTTAGGTCTGCAGTGTTTTGTTGTATGGCAAATTTTTTTTTTTGAACATTTAGCTGACCAGACATCAGCTCAGGAAGGCAAACTGGTACAGATCAAACACCTACCCCCAATTGCACTCAACTTTGTCCTTCCAGCTGATTACCCTACTGCCCAAGCCCCACAGTTTACTCTTACCTGTGAGTGGATGTCAAAACAACAAGTAAGTTTTTTTCTGAATTTTGATTATGTTAACTGGTTGTTTTATTAATTTATGCTAATTTATAATGAAAGTTTTCAAATCCTTAAATATTTAATTTTCAAAAGTATCGTTTTACACCAAAACAACATTTAGTAGCAGATTTAAGAGAGCAAAGATAAGAGGTGACACTTTCATAGCTGTGCAAGAGCCATCCAACATTTTCTGAATCACATTTGATCTTCTTGTCTTGCATCTTGTGCTTTGTCAGAAACATATTTTTATTGCTATAAAATAGACATATTTTGTTGTTTGTTAAATTTTCTTGTTTTAGCTAATATAAACTTGGCTTTTTTTTCTTTCAGTTAAGTGCTTTGTGTGCTCGACTGGATGAAATATGGGAAGAAAACAAGGGCAGTGTCATTCTTTTCATGTGGTTCCAGTTTTTGCAAGATGAGGCCTTTGACTACTTGCAGATCACTTCCCCTCTTGACCTAACAAAAATCATTCCCCAAAACAGGCACAAACATGCACATCACCCAAAAGCTGAGCCTTCATTCAGATCCACACCAGACAATCATGCATTACATACATCAAGTAATCTTGATGCTGCTGTGTACCCTCCGTCTCTTAATGACAGCGAACACAGTGTTCAAAACTTGTCCAGCAGTCTGGATCTAGAGGGTCTTGATCCTCGTGCAGCACAAGACATTGTATCTGTTTCACAGCTGCTAAGGACACTGATAAAGTATGACAAAGACAAGCAGCAAGATGTGTTTCAGTCCTCATCTGTCTTGTGCAACATTTGTTTCTCATCAAAGCTTGGACGTTACTGCATGTGTTTTCGGGATTGTGACCATGCATTCTGCCGAGACTGCATTCGGGAGTATTTTAGAATTCAGATACAAGATGGCAATGTGAAAGAGCTGAAATGTCCTGACTCCAAGTGCGAATCACAGGCTTACCCAGACCAGGTATTATAATTCTTGTCTAAGGAATTAATTTTGATCTGGTGGTTCTGGCATGACGAGCATTGCTTTTTTTCAACAGGGTGTTATAGTCCCCCATACTTCATTTCTGAAATAAGTAGCCTTGAAGTTGGAGAGAAACTGCAGGTAACAGATTTGGGCAGAGTAGACACTTTTCTGGAATTGGTCATTTTTTTAATGTAAGTAAATAATCCATAAAAAAAAAAGCTAAAGCAAGACAAAGAATGGCTACCTCTAAGAATTGCTGAATTGCAATATGAATTTTGTACTCCTGTTGTTTATGATACTAGTGGCATCTAAGTATTGTTGAATTGTGATAGGAAATTTCAAACTGTTGTTTGTCCTACTAGTTTGATGTTAGATCTTAAAAGTTTTTTAGTTCTTATCCATTTTTATCATGGATTTTTAACTTGTTTGTGTATATGGGGTGTGTGTATATGTGTATTTCAGGTGAAGGAACTTGTGAGTGACAAAGAATTTGAGCGTTATGATCAGCTTCTTCTTCAAAGTACATTAGAGACAATGGCTGATATAGTATATTGTCCACGCCATTTGTGTGAAAGTCCAGTCATTGTGGAGGATAGCAACAGCAAAATGGGCCGATGCCCCAGTTGTCAGTTTGTGTTCTGCACTCTGTGTAAACTGAGCTACCATGGGTTGTCTCCATGCAGGATAAAGTCTGGTAAGTTTACATACCTCATGATGGCTGTTGTTTATGTTGTTTAAGCTTATGTACATGATTTGCTTGCATGATTATATAAATATATGATTGTATGCATACAATTTTTGCCTTTAAAAAGTCCAAAGATTTTGTTTATTTCACTGAAAAGTGCAAATTCCTAAATTGAACTTTTCTTTTTGTGAACATTTTAGAAGAGTTGAAAAAGCTGAGAGAGGAATACCTCAGTGCTGACGAGGAGACAAAGCGTTTTCTGGAGAAACGCTATGGCAAGAGAGCTATCAATCAGGCCTTGGAGGAGACATTTTCAGCAGAGTGGTTAGAAAAGAATGCCAAGATGTGTCCATATTGTGGAACTCAGATTCAGGCAAGTTTTTGGGTTAATGTAAACAAATGATTTTTTTTTCTGTCATTTACACTTTATGTTATGTTCGCAAAAGCAAACCTGAGAAAGTTTGAAAGTCGTAATAATGATGATGTTGATTTCTATAACACCTGTCCATACGATCGAAGCAAGCTCCAAGTACCTTACCAAAACAACACTTATGCATAAAAATATGTACATACACATAATGATAGCAATAATGTGCCAAGGGAACATAGTTGTAAATTCTAGAACTGAGGAGGTAAGACTGATCACAAAGCAGAATATGCTTGAATACATGTCCTACAGGCAACAGCAAAAGATTGTCATCACAGAGCATAATTGTCCATTATGAAAGCATCATGACATCACATCAACACAATTAATATGAATGAAAATGGAGGGAGCAAAAGGCAAGATTGTAGACAAATTAAATAAATAGTACATTTGTATAGTGCCTTTTTCCAGCATCAGCCAGACTCAAGGCACTTCACATGTAGGCATTCAAGCACATCATATTAATTTATGCATATAATTATTAAATAATATAATATTAATACATCATACTAATTGAAGAAGTAGAAAAATGTTATTGCTAGATGCTATGGAACAGGCATTCCCTCTTTCTTTAGTGATCCAACCTGATAGGATCCAGCAGACCAAAGATCACGTCTATGCTGTGGACTCAACGTAGGTCCAGAATCTAAACTCTAAAGCAAAGATAGAGGGAAACATAGTAAGGAAAATAAACAAAAAGTGTGAACAGCTGCAGGAAAGTGGAAAGAATTTATTAAGCAAATGAAAATGAAACCCAAAGTTTGCACAGATAAGAGACTGTTGCACAATAAAAAATGAACAATCCCGTGTAGACATAGGAAAACAGACTATGTAAATAATGAAATTCCATGGGAACCGACAAGAAGAAGGATGAAAGTCCCCTGAAATTAGGCAAAGACATTACTTTAAATTGGAAAAAATGCACAAAAATAAAAAATAATAAGTAAATTTATCTAAACTACACTGGTACAGCTGAAAAAGTTAACGGCAGAAGTTGGTCTGGTCGAAACCAGACAGCACAACTAGCTCATTTTGCTCAATTCTAACTTTTAACACCATTTGGAGGCATCCAATTTGCAAACTTTAAACATACATTAATGCATTGTTCCCATAGCATCATTAATGTGTCTGTGACTTTATAATAACTGAGATTTTGGCCTGTTTCCAAAACATAACTATGGAGTGTGATGATCAGAGGCTTGAATAAATGAGTTTTTCACTCAGATTTGGAGAATTTTTTTGCGTATGTAATAAATACAATCATTTGAAACACTGTGCACTAAGATGAGCTTAATAAAGTTGTGTTCTTGGAAAGTTATAGTTTTCATTGTATGTTATACAGTCTATTGGTAATATTCGCTCCACAGATGTTAATTTTTTAATATTAATTAGTTAGAAATGATATTTGAGGGAGAGTCTTTGGGTTGAACATGCATAAACCCAGAAGTGATGGAAGGAAAAAGAATGTGTGAAATGACAAATACATTTTTTTCTGCAGAAAACAGAGGGCTGTAACAAGATGACATGCTTCAAATGCCGCACTTACTTCTGCTGGTTGTGCAGTGAAGTGTTGTCACGCTCTAATCCATACAACCATTTTAATGCTCCTGGAGGCCAGTGCTATGCCCGCCTTTTTGAAGGTGTAGAAATTGATGATGATATTGAGGATGACGAAGACCTGGTGTTTGATGATGACTGGTAAATTTATGTAAGTTGCTTATCTGTAACAGTACTTTTTTTTATTGAAAGAGGAGTTATATCATGAACTTGTATAGCGATTTTTTTCCAGTTAACTACTAAAACAAAGCTGGTGTATACAAAGCTTCCGGTTTAGTCGCCTTCATTGTTTAGACTTGCCGAGACTAACAGTGGAGAACTTCACAAGAGGCTAAGCGTTGGTCTCGGTAGACAGACAGCATTCCACCTATACATGTCCGTGATTATATGTAACATTTTTTCAAAGAAAAATCATTCAGTCATTGTTTTGCTTGTGACTGACAAAGAAAATATTATTTGCTGCTTCATTGCCTTTGTGTTCATGCCAGTTGGCGTTGTAACTGTGCCAGCATGATGTGGAGACAAAAGGTTGTTCTTCTACACACTCTCTCTCAGTAAGATGCAGGTTAAAAAGGTGACAGGTATAATGGCTTTACTGAGCAGATATGCCTGATGGTTTTTCTGCTGGCCATAAATGCCTTTCTAACATCTGTTTCTTCTCTCATTTCCTAGTTTCCAATTATGCCCTCTCCGGTTCATGCAACTCTCTCTAAGATCGCGTACATTGATTATTTTTTTAGTATGTAATTGTTACATTAAAGAGGGGCCATTAGGTTGGTTTGGAGGAATAGTACATTCACCTAGAGGCAATTTCACTATGAGGTAAGAAAAACAATGCTACATTTGCACACCCTTGTATTGGCTGCTTTGGTACAAATTTGCAGTTAAAATATTAATTATACTTGATTTTCCCTTCTCTTCCAGACCTGATACATTCTGTACCTTTGCACAGATGTGCAAACGTTTCAGTAACTTCAAATATGAGATGATGCTGATAATGACGTTCAAGATAAATATGCATGCAGAGAATCCAAGCAATGTAACAGTCAGCAGTCACATTTTAAAAACAAAAGTGCCTGAATATGGTAACAAAATGAGTGGGAAGCTCTTCAGCATTGAGGTTACAATGCCATTACTCACCTGTCAGTGGTTGGTTCTTGATTTGTCAAAGAAACATTTTTAAATGAAAGAGGCAATAGAAGGACAGGGTTGAGCTTTGCTTAACCTAAACCATGTACTTTGTGTCATAGCTATATTCTTTCTATGCTTTTTTTTGCAGGCTTCTATACTCGTATCAGAGTTTTGGATTTTCATGATTTCCCATCACAAAATAGCACTTTCATCTTGTCTTGACTTACATTTTTTAAAAATTAGTATGCAAGACCTGTTGTGTCACACTTTCATGTATTTTGTCAGTGCTGTTATGCTTGAATGTATGAGATATGCTTTAGGCCAGTTGATTGGTTAGAGATGTAAAGTGTTTAGATGTAATATGTGTGTGCATGTACATGTAAGCATGAAGGGGGGAGGGGAGAGTCTTTTATGAAATGAGCATGAACATTATTGGTTGTATTATTTGTGCATATAATTATTGTATATTATAATTAACAGATCACCATTACGTTTGGAATTCCATCTATAAAGTTATATTTTAATATAAAATATAAGCACTTATACATCTGGTACATGTTTATATACCACATCATGAAGTCAACAAAGTACTTATATATATATTAGCATTCATCCTAATTTTAAGTAAATTATCTGGTAATGAATTTCTTACTAACAGTAATGCCTAGATATGCTTTAAAGTTGTGTGATGTGATAAGCATGCAAAAGTAGAAATATTGTGATATTACAGGGACTACTCGCTGCATGTACACTCTCCGGGGCATAATTTCTGTTGACACACGAATATGTACATGTACATGTACTAATCTTTCCTTATTGTGTGTTATTAAATGAAATTTTCTATTGTGATGAAGTGTGCATATTTATGTATATATACGCATATGCAAAAATTATAACAAATGCATCAAGTCTATATTTCTCTGCCAACTTAATTATAATGATGAGATTACTGGTGATTTGCTTAATTTTGTTACAGCTGGAGCTTAAGTAAATTTCTGTTTATATGACATCACAGTGTACCCATCAAAAGTAAACACATGCATCAAAATAGCATTAATATACAGGTAACTAAGTTTTAATTAAAGGATATTGATATTTTTATCTGGAATTTTTATAATAGTTCAGCAATATTGTTTGCTTTTTATATGAGCTGTCACAAATGTAGACTTAAAAACACTAATTGCTAATCCACTGTAGCACCTGACATAATCTTTCTGCAGTTTGCTTATAAATTCTTACACATGAGTGTGTGCTGTTCTACTGTAGAGTATATGGTGTCCAAAAGTCAGCAATAAAACTAGAAAGACTACATTTGAATTTTGTGACAGCTGTAATGATCTTCCTATTCACTCCCAGTGGAGCATGAGCGGTCCGGTGGCGCAACGGTTAGCGCCTGTCACCACTACAGTGAAGGTTGGCTGCCCAGAGTTCATTTCTCGTCTCGGGCACACTGTTCTTTCTCTGCACGTGACATCTGTTTACAGGGCTGGCTGCTTGCCGTAATATAGCCTCAGTTGCTGGCACGGCGTAAAACACCAATTCCCCCCCCCCCCCCAGTGGAGCATAGGGCCGAGCTGTAATAATAGTCCCTGATAATTTTCACTAGCTGGAAATGTTTCAATCATGCATATCGATTTTTACTAATATTAATAAGTAGAAGGACACAGCAGACATTGGTTTCCACAAGAGACCAACTTATATGCTCCTTGCTGTTGATGATGGCTTATTGCCACAACCATTTTGGATTAAACGTACCCTGAATAAAAGCACAAGCACATTCCATGGAGTTCTGATTTACTAGAATGATAATTATTTTGTTTATATTGATAAACAGGAGTGCATTTTATTGAGTCCCGTAGCATGTCAGCCTGTAGAGAGATAATTGTTTTAAGGTAGTTTGGCAGTATGCATCATGCACAAACAGGGCCGCCAGTTGTGCGCCACCTATTCATGTACGCTAGATCTTAGTAGAGAGAGGATTGGTATATTTGTGTTAATCGCACCCGTGTGGTAGTGCGCACATCAGACCCGAATCCGAGCCTTATATATATATCCGTTAATGGCATTTTGAGTGCCTGTGGTAACGAACACCTGACCAATCTCTTAAGACTGCTGTTTTTTTTTTCTTATAAAAATGAAAAAAAAAAAAAGGAAGGAACCGGGAGCGCGTTGCATGGGCCGACTTTCCTGACGCACTGTCCCTAGCTCACTGGCATTGCTGCTCCTCTGGTTGCCCCAGGCAACGGACGCAGATGCGGCGACGATTTCAGGCGACGGTGGTCCGGCACCGGCTTCAGACGTCCAAGACCCCAGAGGTACACAGGAACAGTAATCACTACTCCCGGCGGTTGTCCCAGGCAACGGGTGGCAGAGTTGCTGTTGCCAGTTCTGACAGTGTACCCCCTTCTTGACGTCTGCGAGGACGGAGACCCCTTTCTCACTCTCACGATTCCAGACTGTAAGTGCCAGCAAGTAGCGCGATACGTTCGGTAGAACGGGCCCCCTACAGACTTGCTGCCTACAGCTGATGTGACGCTCAGAGATGGTAGTCTCTGCTGGTTTTTTTCTTGGGGAAAGGTCCCGACTAACCATGTAACCCTAACTATATACTACGAGGGCACGTGACTACTCGCCACCCCTCCTACCCGGTTCTAACTCTATCTCTCTAGTACTAAGGCCACTACTGACCACCGCGCTATTCCCTACTACTACATCTTACACCCCCTTACCCTGGGCCTCGATCGCCTCCATCAATCAAGGCGACCTGTCAAGTCGTGAAAACGGACAGAAAGGCTTCCCTCCACTGTCCGCTTTCATTGACCGCGGCCCACCTGTAATTATCTACACCCGCTTCGGCTGTTGTTGTGACCTTGAACCAGGCTGGTTCATGACACACGTACTTTTATTACTGGAGTGCTGGCACACGCTTTTTTTTTTTTTTTTTTTTCCAGTTACCTGCTAAAACGAGGCATTACACGACAAAGCTTCCGTTTTATTCACATTTCAGATTAACTACTAAAACGAGGCATTAGAAGACAAAGCTTCCGGTTTATTCACATTCTTTGTTTTGCCGAGACTTACAGCGGAGAACTTCGCAAGAGGCTAAGCATTGGTCTAGGCAGACAGCAATCCACCTATACACACGTCCATCGTCTTGATCTGCGCAACCGGAAGTATCTTCTGCTTCACACAAGTTTGTCTTGGCGCGTACTAGCTGGGAGATAGATCTTAGCTTTAAAGGATAAACTGTGTGAGCAGCAGAAATAAACAAGAAATAACCGCCCAGTTCATTAGGAACGTGTGTTGATTTTTAGTATAATTGATACGCATAACCAGACGAACATCTGAAAGCAAAGTAAAAAGCAACATTTCCGGTTCTTCGTACCTCAACTCTCAAATTTTCAAGGTCGCTCGTCTGCTTCCACTGTCCATTGCTATACTTGCATACACGGCTGATACTTTTACACCAAGGTGAGTATACGCAACTTGTTTTCACTGATATTGAAACTGTCCTTTACTTGAGTTCCGAGATTTTCTTTCCACGATTGTTACAGTCTTTTGTTTCTTCATTGTGCTAATAATAGATCTTCGTTACGAGATTGTTTTCCCGCTTCATGTACTATTTATGTTTGTTGTAATAATACATGTAAAGTCAGGACAGATTTCTCTCAGTTAGCAAACGATGTGGCGTTGGCTGCTCGGCTCAAGAACGAGGACTCCTTGGTCAGCTATTCCTTTCAGGTTAAGAAACTAATTTGTTGGTTTGTAGAAAAGTTTCTGATGCTTAATGTTTCTAAAACAATAGAAAGCGAAGCAAAGGACGTCGGAACCACATGGGCCCAACTGATGGGGACTGCCCAAAACCGGGTACGCTGGCGAGGTGTTTTAACAAGGACTAGACTAATGTTTCTAAAACTAAGCTGGTTCTTGATAGAAGAAACATATATCTATGGCAGTAAGACGGTAGCAATATTGTAGATGCCCAGTTCTGTGTTAGGCAACAAACTCTTCTTTGAGGAAAACACTGACAGCGTGTGAAAAAAAAAAACAAAACACCAACATCAGCACCTGCTGCTGTTAAGCAATTTCGGTGAGAGTGTTCAATCATTGTATCGCAGCCTAATCGTAATCACTTTAACGCATAATCTTCCATTTGGAGGTTCGTCGCAGAAACGTCACTGCTCGATGGGGGTAGTCATTTAACCGTCTCTGCCATGTCGCGAGCCCGCGTTAGTGGTGCGTGAACGATTTTCGTCCTTATGCAATAAGCTGCCGGTAACGAACTGGGTGGTTCTTTCTAGTTTATTTCTGCTCCTGTCGCAGTTCGTTCCTGATCTGTCACTTTAGACCACATCATCAGTACACACGCCTCCAGGCTACGACTCTGTAAGGTGTAGGTCAGCGGTTCTCAACCTGTGGGTTAGGACTAGGTGGTAATTTTTTTGAAGTTTCTTATACCGGTATAAGTGAAATTTGCTTACATTGCTGGCAAACGGGGGCGCGCGGACCTACCTTTGTTCGTCAGGGGGGCGTCACAAGTAAAAGGTTGAGAACCGCTGGTGTAGGTCGTTTCCTTATCTCTCTCCCCCCCCCCCCCTTTTTACGTCGTTGACCGGAGGGCGGTAGTTTGCTTATGACTGGAGGCTATGGGTAGCGAACCGGAGATGGCGGTTACGTAACACTCAACGCCTTTAGCTAAGACGCGCAGGGCCACTTCCTCTTGGGGCAAGTAAACGTTGCTAGGCGCTCGGGCTTACCGCACCTGTTTTCAGACGATCGTGGACTGGCCACACACACAGAGGTGCGCACGTTTTCATATTTGTTTGAAATAGAGCTTGAAACCACATTCAAAAGGACAACCTTAATTTAGAAAAAAGAAAACAAAACAAAACGAGTTGATAGGTTATGAGGGGCTACTGGGGTATAGGGTCGTCCACTTCATAAGCATTTATCTCCCTTTCATAATCGTTACATCGCTTTAACGTGGTTCGTCGGTCAGGATGGTGTAACGTTCTAGTAGTGTACTAAGTTATTTATTTTTGTAAAGGGTAGTTGGTCGAACGACTTCGAGTGATGTCATATCCCGAACTGTCCCGCTAGTGTTTGCTGGACCTGTTGTTGGGGAGGAAGAGAGGATTGGCGCATCATACATCTTTAGCTGAGACCTGGCAGATGAGAGATCAGTACAGTGGTACATTATGTATATAATGATTACAAGGGATGTTGAAAGACTGGACGGATTTGTCAAGTACTGTCATCAGACATGGGCGCTCACCTAGCAAGGTCAGTAAGGTCATACACACGCTCTCAAACACACACTTCACCCGGTATGAACTCTGGTCTAGGATTTCGGAGTTGAGGGGGGTCGATAGAGTGTGGAAAAGGGCGAGTTGGTTTCTTGAACGTTCGGCTGGGGTGGGATAACTAGTGTTTAGTGATAAATTAGGATTAGAGTGAAGGAAGAATCAGCACCACATAACAGCGTCCCTTCACCCACACCACCCACATCACCTCGAGATATCCATCCCTCAGTGCGAAATCACCGCGAGGTGGAAACACTTTCCCTTCCAAAAGCAACAACCGAAGGAGGGATTTTGGAAGTGAGAATGGGGAGAAGGCAGACCAGCTGCCGAGTGAAGAGAATAAAAATCTACAACTGTGATGAAAGGAGGCAGGGCAGAGGGATAGGGTTACCACCCGAGGGGAAAGGGGTCACTTTAGCCGGCTCGCTCCACTGGACTTTCTCCCTCACACTCAGTCACCCGCCTGTTCACACGTCCGCACACGTACTGACTAACAGTCACACTCACCCGCGTGCGCAACCACTGACAAGACAGTTGTACAATGAATACAATTATAATTAAAACAGAAAAGCAAGTAAGTTTGACACGAAAACAGTTGAAGAATAATGGATTTAGGAGATAATATGGTCTTACGTCAGTATCTGCACATATGTCCGGACACGCGGTCCGTCCCTGACCCGCAATTCACAGTCTTGGAATATAGTAACTCGATCCTCCTCGAACACGAACTGTCCCTGTTCGTTGGCACTGATAGCACCGCTCGGCTACCTTGCCCTTTGTTCTTGAAGGTGAGTACAACTGGCTGCAAACACTCTGCCTACTCAAAGATTTCCTGCCGCTGCCCCACAACAGTTGCCCTCCGCAATGGACTGCAGCGACGATTCTCAAAGGTGGCAATAACTTGTCTGCTGTTCTCTGGAGACGACTACAACTGTACCGGTGGCACGGTGGGGTCTACCAGCAGCTGCCTCGCACGTCTTGCTTAGCTCCCTCGCTTGTCGTTTGGGAGAATCGGCCTCTTAGTTACACCACACACTCCTCTCTACACAACCAGACCGCAAGTGCTACAAGTGTAGCAAGATAGAACGTTGAGCAAGACTCGACGTTGAAGAGAGGTATGCTCATGCGTAGAAACTATGGATCTTCTAGTGTTGCTGAATGGTCTACTGTGTGTCCGCGGACCACACTTTGAGAACCACTGTTGTAAAGTTCACTGTCGGGTAACGCAGTCGGTCGTCGCAAGACTCGCTTTCTCACAGACACACTCGCAACCAAACAGACAGGCTTCCACGCGCCCTCCGCGAGCAGCGAAGCCAATCACTCCTCAGTGGTCACAAAACACATACACAAAAGGACAATACAACACGTAAGCTTATTGGCGGTCAAACAACACACACACACAAAAACTGACTCGCCAATTTCAAAGGAAAAGGAAGCATCAAAACTACAAAGTAAACCAACCGGAGGAGATTCCCGCCCCTGATAATGAAACAGTACCCAACTTACACAAACATTCAGACACACCCCCCCAGGCAAACTAATGGTCCAGCGCGACGCTGAGTGCACTGTAACAACACAGCCTATCCGCCTCCCTGACTGCTCACTGCCTGAGGCAACGCGAAGCTGACGCCACGTCCAGTAACCACGTCGCACCCTCGCCCACTGCCCTTTGGCCTGGCGATTACACAGTCCGTCCTCACGAGGACTTGTCTGATGCAATGCGAAGCTGACATCACCACGTCCAGTGACCCGTCACACTCTCGTCTGCTGTCTTGCGGCCTGACGATTACACAGTCCTGACGACTTGAATTTTGGCCGCTGGTCGAGTATCCTCCTGAGCTTTGATATTCTGATCACCCCCTTGTGGTCCAGATTCATAAAATTCATGCAGCACTCTTTCAGCAAAATAAAGACATTGTTTTTATTTGGGCTCCTGGCCATGCTGGTATCCCAGGCAGTGTTCGAGCAGACCAGGCTGCCAAGGCTGCATGTCAGTCCCCTGGTAAACTTCAGTCACTTATTTCATCAGACTACAAATCTTTATTTTCGGCCTACATTCAGTTCTTCTGGCAACGCCTACCTCCTTGCCGCCCTACGAGACAGGAGGAGGTAGTTCTTACAAGATTAAAGACAGGACACACCTATGCCACGCAAGGCGCAAGGACACCTGTTTGTCCAAAGTGTAGGGAAAATTTTACTGTTCTACACTTTTTGATTATCTGTCCGAATCTTCAGACTATTTTTTGTCAATTTTTTTCAGAAAAATATTTATTTTCCTTATTTAGGTCCGTCCCATACGCAGCAATCTTTTCCTTTTTTAAAGAGGATAGGGTTCTACCATCAAATTAAATTTTTTTATATCCTGATAGTTCTGTTTTGTTTTTGGTGTGATAGTAACATTTTTTGGGCTTCAGCACCCCTTTTAATGCTTTACCCACCCTTTTTTACATTTTGGTTACTTATTATGTTTACCTTTATTTTTATTCCAAAACCTTAAAAGTTCCAACTACCTTTTGCCGTGATATAGCCATAGTTGCTAGCACGGCATAAAACACAATCTGAGCTTTGAGAAAGAGATACGATCTACTGGCTTTTTCTTACACCACTCCAGGGAACACACAAGCATCAGAGCCCCGAGCGCTCTCGTGTCTCACGGCACCGAAGCTCTTTTAGTTCTCACCACGTGACCCTTGACTTCCAAAATAAAAGTCCCTATCTAAACCTGGGGAGAGGAAAAGTTCCACCCTTCCCACGCTAATAGGGTTCCTGCCCCCCTGTCCCGTCATGATCTGCAACAAAAGACCCCCATCAGGTACGCGCCCTGACCTATGGCGTGCCCCGATGCGGACTCGTCACTTCCTGACAAGATCAAATGACAGGCTACACCGTTTATAGAAAAGCGTTAATAGAAAGGGGGCAATGTTGACACAACGCGAACTAGAAAAGCGAAAGTCAGACAATTAATTAGACAATCGAATTCCGTAACACACGCAGAGGTTGATGAGAACTTAGTCTCATGATAACTGTGAAGCGTGATTGGTTGTGGTGGTATGTCATGGGGTGTGACTGGCCAATCGAATGCATGTAGGCTACGTGCCGGATGTTTGATATTGAGTTTCGAGGCTTTTCACGATCAACTCTTGGAGAGGCAGCATCGACGAAACTTCCCAACTCAAGCCTGCGCTACCTCGTGTTCAGCTATCCCAATCAGAAGACTTGGGGAAAACAGGAGCATCCTCCAAGAAAGGGAAAGTCCTGACTTTTGTCCGATTGTCATTATTTGTTATATACAGCAACCCAACGTTAATATGTGCATTTGATGTTGATATGGGCCAGATGGCCTCCTAAAAACTGAATAAAATTTATTATTATTTAAGTGAAAGTTCGCTCAACAAACTTGAACGTAAAGAAGACTGACGTTTGTCTGTGTACAAATGTGACCTCATGAGCTTGACCTTTTTCTGTGCATGATAATGCTTGTACCTCGAAAATGGTAGAGAAATCTGGATTTTGGAGAATGATATCTTGCACTGACCTTTCTTGAGTAGCTAAAAAAAAAAAAAAAATAATAATTTGAATGCCACTAAACTTTTACGCATTTAAACACATAATGTGCTGTATTGATTTCCTGAATGTTGTTTGCCAAGCACTTTAACTGAAGAGAATATCTGGAGATTCTTCGTTTTAAGATTTTTATCTCCTTTTAATATTGCAGAGAGGACACAAAATGACAGATGCAGAAGAACAAAGCAACGAGCTACTGGCTGTACGGAGCATTTATGAAGAAGACGGTCATCTTCATCTGTTGGAAGAAAAAGGGAAACACAGGGGGATCTTCACAGCGCTTCAGTCTCCCAGTCAACCTCTCTTTTTAGAAATGAATGAAAACACGCGGGGACCACACTCAGGTGAATCTTTATGGAAAACAAGACATGTTGTTTGTTGTGTTCTCTCCACTCCCACCTTTCACTGCCCCCCCCC